>JAOTQR010079207.1:0-10709 GCA_025774065.1 Solanum ossicruentum
GTAGTAAATGTGTTTTAGGATTTGGATTAGTGTCTAATCGGCACTAGTCACGGCCCCGGGGTCGGGTCGTGACAGAAAGTCATGATGCATGAAATGCAAATGGTACACTCGTTTATATGTATATTGGGGATGTGACCTCAACAGACATAAGTAAGACCAAGCAGCCTATTACTTGGAAACTCGATGGAATCCCCTCATCAGTAAAGAGGTGATCTACTTGCCAAGGGTAGACCATACTTCACCTTACAGGACAACTTCCTCTTCGTATGAAGTAACCTTCCGTATGGGACAACTCCCTCTTCGGATAGGATTTTTATAAAATTACAACTCAAATCATTTCTTCTCCTTACGGGACAACTCCCTCTTCGGATCGAAAACCTATGCTAGGCACATAGTTCAAGGAAAGGGAGAGGGCCCTTGGGGATAGACCTAACGTACCAAATCTATTGGTGCTAAGTTGTCATCCCACAAGAATAGATATACGTATATATATATATATATATACACACACACATACATACATACTTTCAAACGACGTAAATCATTTCTGAAATCATTTCAATGCATTCTGATGCTTAAAGGACAAAACATAATTTCATAGTCTATATACTCATCCATAGGAATATCCCATTCATATACGAAATGGTGCAAGCACTGAAAATGCTCAAAGAGACAAAATCAAAGACATATATGTGATCACAAAATTGCCATAACAAATATTTTATCAAAACTCATATCATAGAACATAATTAGGATTAATCCATAACATAATTTCTCAAAATAATCCGTGTACATGAATGCATATGCTATGTACAATGAGAAAATGGCATGGGTAATTAGGATTCAATAAAAAATCAACAAGAAAATATGACATTCAATCAAAAATCAACAAGATAATATGACATTCAATCAAAAACATAATTAAATCCACATTTAAATTCATATTGTAGTCACCCATGCATTTAGAAGTCTTAAAGGGAACATGCATACTTGAAATTCCATAAACCCCAAAGAAAATCCGCATGTGTGATATTTTAAATCACATTAAAATCATCAAATAGATACTACCCATGCATAATTAGAATTTCATGATTCATAATCTTCAAAACCTCGATTTAAAGTAAAATAGAAATCCATGAGATTGCTTAAAAATAATTTTGGGTCTTCTTGATTGAAAGAAAGTCAAGGATCAACCCACATATCTTAGATTTTAAGTTCCTTGAAATTAAGTTGACAAAGAATGAAAGCTTGGAAGTGAGTCTTAGAATCTAAACTTGTTCTTGAGTTTCCTTGAAATTGGGATTGGGATCTTAGTGGAGGCTCTTGAGAGAATTGAGGGTGTATTTGAGATAACGGTAATGAGTTTGATCCTTAGGAATATTGTTTATGTCTTTTATGAAGGTTAAGATAGCATTGGAAGTCTAAAAAAGCCATTAGAATAATTAAAATCTATGAAAACGTCATTAGTGATCGGATGAAAAATTTGGCAAAGTGTTGTCTAACTGGAGACTTCACTGGTCGTGTATCACTCCACGTGTTGTGTGGAGTGCCCGTGTGAAGTGCCTTAGTGAAAAAAATGGAATTTGGGAAACTTGGAAAAATATTGACATCTTGTCACTTTGACGGACCGCTTCACAGACCATGTGGCGTTACACGGACCATGTACTGGTCCTTCCCATATCACTTAGACAAAAAAATGTTGCAGGCCACCACACGTCCAAGTGCCACGGGCCGTTCCACTCCACATGGCCCGTCAACGGTGCCCGTGGCACCACCCTTAGCCATATTTTCCCCAGTTTCCAACAAGCTCCCTTTGGCACACCTTGTGGCCATCCCCACGGTCAGTGGTGAGCCACAAGGCCCATACCACTAGCCGTGCCACCTTTCTCAGTGCCAAAATAGCCTTTTCCAACCCCAGCTGCCCCAAATGGCCTGTCAAAGGCCACATTGGCCGTCAAACAGTCCGTGTGACAACACTGTACGGGAGGCCCTTACGAAATCGATCATAACTCCTTCATCTGACATTGGAATGAGGTAAAACCAAGTACATTGCGAAGGTAACTCAAAAGGATTTCATTTGACATGTCGTAGGCCACCCAATTCCAAATGTGCTAAGAGTTATGCTAGTTTAAAGTTGACTCTTCTACTAGTACTTGTGTCGAACTTAGCCAATGGAAAATCCTTTCAACTTGGCTTGACGTAGGGGGCCCATGACGGCCTTAAACAACATAAATAAGCTTGAAAATTTGAGTCCTTACAAATATTATTGCAACATATTTTTAGTCATATTTAATTAAGAATTTGTGAGTCATTTGTATGTTATTTTATTTTCATTTTATATTATATAGTTTAAAAATAAAGAATAAAACACATTCTTACTTTGGAATTGAATTAATTTTGATAATGAATTTTATTTTTAATCCTTAAATGAGTAATTTTAACAATGACTATGATATACTTTTTAGAAGAATGACATTTTTGTCACCAACTAATTGTATTTGGTGATTATAATTCGTCCAATAATCACCTAATGTATTAGAAAATAATTTTATTTTGATGACAATTATAATTATCACGAGTTATCGCAATTAATAGTGACAATTCCACTTTGTCGGTGAAAGCAATTTTATTTAGTTATGATATAATAATTTTCAACTACAAATTTATTTTGTCACTAATTTATATATTTAATGACGAAATATTTTTCATATGTAATAGATAATTATTAGAGACAAAATTATAATTTTTTCACCTATAAATTTACATGACTTTAATGACGATTTTAGTTGTCACCGACTAAAGTAATAATTAGTGATGAAGTCGTATCGTCGGTATTAATTATCTTTTTAGCGACAAAGGTATATTACCAACCACAATTTTGTGTATTTTTTTAACGAATGAATTCGTCATAGATGATATTCATTCGGAGACAAAAAAATAATTTATAGCCATATAACTTCATTTGGTGACAAAACATTAAATAGTCCTTAAATACCTTCAACGATCCACATTTAGGGACGAATGGTTGATGATTTTTTTTTTGTCAAAAAATATTTTTGTGATGAAATATCACTTTTAAGTGACAAAATAAATCATCACTGATAATCAAATTTGTTGTAGTGATTTTCGCATCTACACATAGCATGAGTAGCTAAATTCACAACTAGTGTTATACAAACCATGAAGAACTAACAAAGTAAAATCGAATAATTCAAAATATGCATGTATTAATTAACTCTCTTCATTTTGCATGTTTTCTAGTAGTGACCAACATTAGAACTTGCCTAGTGTTACTGACTGGACCAAGGTAGTAATGAATAGAGAAAGAGATTAGTTAACAGGGTTCGATTGATGTGTTCTCATCTAATCAACCGACCTAGGCCAAGGGAAGGCTGTATTGGGACTAATGGATAATAGTTAGTAATGCACAATATGGAGATGGACCAATTCATGTAGTGAAATTCACCTCTCACCTCTTACCAAAGGACTTGGTGAACTTAAATTAACGTCCTGCATGCTATACACTAGACACGAATTGGGTTATTCGGGGATACTGAGTTGGGGAATCATGGGGAACACAATGCCCTAGTTTCTCTCCATTATTGACTTTTTTCCTGTGATAGTTAGTTTAGTTTTATTTTCTGATTTATTATTGTAACTCCCCCTCCCTTTTGGGAAGTAAGTTGGTTAATTACTCGACTGCAAATTGGTATATTTTCTTGAGTCTACATATTACCTGTGGGATCGATCCTAAACTTGGTTAGGTTCTATATCTTGACAACGATCGCTTTATCGTCTAAAAAGGAAGTGTAAATTGGACGACATCAGTGGCTAACTTGGTCTTGTACCTGTATATTCTTCACAACAAACGTTGTTACCCTATATGCCACTAGTCCAGAGTCCAAAACTTACAAACAAAAATGCTAAAAAAATTTAAACTACCTACAAGACCAAAATCAAAAACAAAACAAAACAACTACTATTACATCAAATATCTTGGGTTGCCTCCCATGAAGCAATTGATTTATTGTCATGGCACAACTTTGACAACTTGGTTACTCAGACTTCACTAAGTGCCCAAACTTCCATGTTCATGTCATTTGGCCTCTTCATCTACTGACAGATATTGAAGAAAACTTCTTCATCATTCAATAAAATCTTGAGTGGGGCTAATTCCATATCCACTAATGCTCGCCCAGTGGCAAGGAAAGGCCTTCCCAAGATGATTGGGACTTTGACGTCGTCTTCACAATCTAGGATCACAAAGTTTGCGAGGAATATGAATTTCTCTACTTTGACAAGGACGACATACAGTATCCCTATAGACCTCTTTATTGTCTATCAGCCATCAACAATCACATGCTTGTAGGAGTAAGAGCTCCCAATCCTAGATTCTTGATGACCACAAGGACTATCAGATTTATGATGGAACCTAGATAACATAATGCCCTTGAAAAATCAACATCTCCGATGGTATAGGGTACGGTGAATGCTCCGCGATCTTCTCGCTTCTACACCAAAGACCTTATAGCAATCGCACTGTAATATTGAAGCTCTTGAGAGCTCCTGGCTTATAATCTGCTTTTTTATGACTAAGCCCTTTATGAACTTTGCATACCCAGGCATCTTCTCCAATACCTTAATCAGAGGGACGTTGATGGAGAGATGTTTAGCATAGAGATGAAGTGTTGGAATTTATATTCCTCCTCCTTCTATGTGATTCTTTGAGGGAAAGGAGGAGGCATTCTAGGAATGTGCTTCAACTTTTGTTGCAGTTGTATAGCATCACTCTCCCCATACTTGGCATGAACATCTCTGGACTCTGTATCTTTGCTTTCAACTATCTCCTCACGAGCACCACCATCATCAACTGGCATAGAATGGTCAATGGTCTGTTTGCTAGCATGATTATTCACCGCCATACACTGCCCCTCATTATTTGGATTTTGAACTATACTGCTGGATAATGTACCTTTCTATTGATAGTCCAATTAAGTTGACATTTGATCAACCTATTGCTCCAACTGATTGATAGCAACGAAATGAGACTTGTTTTTCTGGTTAACACTCGACATATCTGACTTTATCCCCTTCAATTTCTTATACTGAGCATCAGCCTTCTTCAACAGGCGATCAAACATCTCCTTAACTCTGGACCTACCAAGACCCAAATCTTAATTATGTGGTGGAACAAATGGACCATTTATGTAACCATCTCTACATCCCCAGTCAGTATCTCTGTCCTAGACCCTATTTTTGTCATAGTAGCATCCTCGATTGCGGCCATTGAAGGATCCATCCTATTATATTTTTGACCTTGGTTTCCTTAACCTTGGCATGAATAGTCTTGATTGGACCCTTAGGCGTTGGGCTGGAATCATGCTATCTTATCAGTGATAAAGCAAGTGTGCTCATAGTAAGGTTCCTCGTACATGGGTGCTCATGAAGGCTGATGAGCTACAGCATTCACATACTCTTTGTTTTGCTTAATCAAGAACTCCACTTTGGTATTAATCCAATCAAGCTCTTGCATCATATCCTCATTTATTTTTTCTTGCGGCCAAATTTGTACTGACTGCGAATGAGCTTTTTGTTGTCGACTTATCTCTCGGCCACCATGCATAATTTGTCTTGACAACCTTTTCTAGCCTCTCAGTAATCATCAAAAATGGATGATCTAGATATGAGCCTCCCATGATGGTGTCAGCAACAGCTTGGCTATTCTCGTCAAGGACTCGATAAAAACACTCCACTAAAGCATCATCCATGATCTTATGGTTAGGGACACTCCTCAGACAATTTGTGAAGCTCTCCCATATGGTACTGATTAAATCACCAGGACGTTGCTCGAACTTTTTGATTTGGTTTTTCAACTTCAGCTTCTTCGACCTCGGGAAGAACCTCCCCAAAAAGGCCTTTTGCAGTTCAAACAAGTAGGTGATCAAACTCTGTGGGAGCTTGGATAACCAATGTATGAATCACCTATTACAAATACTGGGAAGACATGGAGCCCAACGGCATCCATAGAAAGATTCTGGCTTCCCATCATACACCTAAAAATGAAGACAATGTTGTGTAGATGGTTATGTAGATCCTCTGATTGTATGCCTATGAACAACCGGTGATTCTGGAGCATTTGAAGTAACTCACTTGAGATAGAAAACTTTGTGTCACCCGGTAGTGGCAGTAAGATAATAGCCTCAGTGACATCCATCGCCATTGGATCAAACCAATATTGATTCAATGTATGAGTTGCAGGGAGATCCTGTGGTGGTGGGTCAATATCCTCAAGCAGAGGTGGGTTATTGTTCTCATCCTGGTTTGGTTCAGTCCTGCATTCACTACATCATGTGCAACATTGTTCACGTTGTCCTGGGTCATTCTTCTCAGCGTCTTTTGGATCTCAAGGTCAAACGAAGTCAAGGGAATGCCTCGACTTCGAGTGTTGTCCATAAACTACACCTGTATGCTGAAACCAAAAAAAATGTAAAATGAGGGAATTAAGGATTAAATCCTGAATTACTCAAATTAAATAAGTCTAGCCATATACCCCGGCAAAAGGACCAAAATCTTGTTGTTGTCCAAGCTACACCTCCTTTTTGAAGGTTAAGCAGTCGTTGTCAATATAAATAACCTAACCAAGGTTAGAGTTGATCCCACAGGGAATATGGTAGACTCAGAGTAATTCCAAAAAATTCAAGTAAATTAACCTACTTATCTCCTAGAAAGTGGGGTTTATATTTGCAGAAAGAAATCCTAAACTAAAACAAGTGTGTGAAACAAGTAAGAAGAGTAACTAGGGTATTGTGTTTCCACGATTGCCTGACTTTGTATTAAGAGATAATTGTATTCTTTTCTAGTGTGTTGCATGAAGAACAGTAAGTTAAGTTTACCAAACCCTTTGATCTGAGCAAGAGGAAAACTTCACTATGTAATTTGATCCATCTAATGTACGGTCAAAATACAACACTTTTGATGCTTAAAACTTGGAATTTTATGTGTTCTCAAAGTGATGTTAGTGGATTTGATCTATTGTTATGTTTTTTTATTAGGATTACAGGATTTGGCACGATTTTGGGCTAAGTATGCAGTTGCTGAAGTTTTTGCTCTTCTACCACACCCTTTATGGGTCGTGTATGTTTCCATAAGCCATAGAAAGGGATTCTTAGTAAAATCCAATAAAGGGGTGATTTTTTGAAAGTGAATCTATGAACTATCATACGAGCCATAGAATGAAGTACGAGTCGTAGATGAGGTTTCGTACCCTGAAGATCAAAAATTAGGAAGTTGCTAAAACATCATCAGACAAAACCGTATATGGATCATAAGTCTAAATATCGCCCGTAGAAAGGTCTCATAGAAGCTGAACCAAGAATTGAAGATTGAAGTCCACGAAGCCCTGATATGGGCTGTAGAACTTTGTACGACCCATAGACATGCTCGTATTGCCTGCTGAATCCAGATCTCCTATTTTTTTTGGTTTTATATCTTAAACACTCTAAAAAGTTTTTGTGTTATTTTCAATAGGAAAGAAGTAAAGAAATGTACGAGAGAAGTGAGGAATGTTGAGAAAAATACTTGAAATATTATTTTATAATTTGAATTCACACTTTGTTATTTCCATTGAAGAGTTTGGATTTCTTGTTCTTAATTTCATCCTTGTAAATGCTTAATTATGTTATTCTACATCATGATTCTTGCATCTACAATGATAATAAGTATCTAAATCCACAACTAGGGTTGTGGAAATCATGAAGATCTAACAAGATAAAATTGAATAATTCGTAATTCTTTGAAAGTGTACATACATGTATTAATTAATTCTCTTTGTTATTAATGTTTTTTAATGGTGGTCAATGTTAGAACTTGCCTACTATTACTACCTGGATTAAGGTAGTAATAAATAGGAAAAGAGACTAATTAACAGGATTCGATTGATTTTCTCTCGTCTAATAAACCAAACTGGATCAAGGGGAGATTGTACTGGAACAATAGGTAAGAGTTAGTAATGTCACACTGCTGAGATGGATCAACTCACGTATTGAAATTTACCACTCGCCTAGATCAAAGGATTTGGTAAACTTAACTTACCGTTCAGCATGCAACACACTAGAAAAGAATGTGATTATCTGGCAATACCAAGTTAGGGAATCATGGGGAACACAATATCCTAGTTACTCTTCTTATTGGTTTCATACACTTGTGTTAGTTTAGGATTATATTTGTAATTTACCAACCCTCCCCCCGCTTTCCGGGAGATAAGTAGGTTAATTAACTTGAATTGCTTGTAATTACTCTAAGTCTATCATATTCCCTGTGGGATAGACCATATCCTCAGTTAGGTTGACAACTTTAACCATTAAAAAGGAGGTGTAGCTTGGGAGACATCAAGATTTTGGCACCGTTATCGAGGAATATGGCTAGACTTGTTTAATTTGAGTAATTTGAGAACTAATCCTTATTTCCCTCATTTTACATTTCTGTTGCTTTTGTTTTTGTTTCAGTATGCCGGTGTAGTGTATGCCCAATACTCGAAGTCGAGGCATTTCTCTGACTCCGTTTGACCCTGAGATCCAAAGGACGCTAAGAAGAATGGCCCAAGACAATACGAACAATGATAGAAATAATGTAGTGAATTTAGCACTACACCAAAACCAAAATGAGAACAATAACCCACCTTCGCTTAAGGATATTGACCCACCGCTACAGGATCTTAACACCGAGGCTCATACATAGAATCAATATCAGCTTGATCCTACGAAGATGGATGTCACTGGAGCTATTTTGTTACCACCACTACCAGATGACAAAAATTTCATTATTTCGAGTATGTCATAACCCAAGGCTAGGGCCTGGATGTGACATGGCGAATGGAAAACTGGAAGGAAACCCAAACAATCCTCTTAGCATAATATTTTCACATCCTTGGTTGCAGAAGCATAATTAAACAACAAGCAAGTAACAAATAATTCTAAGGGGAAGTGGGACATTGGGTTCAAGCTATGGGGATGTTATAGGGAAGAGGATTTTCATGAATCACAAAACAAATAAAGTCTAAGGGGTGGGTAAGTACAACTCATGGAATGGAGATGTTTTAGGGACTCGAGGCTTCCATCTCATCATCAACATACAACAAGCATAGAAGGGAAAAGAGGTCTAAGGGAAATCTTTCATAATTACATAAATATAGTAGGATTCAAGCTCAATACATAAATATCCAATTCTATAACACCTCTACTATGAATGGAATGGGGCCAAAAGACAAAAAATAAAAAATCGACATATCTTAACAAAAGCATAAGAGTAGAGTGGATATTGTCCACGAAGTGGACAACACACCAATAGTAGTCTTTAAAGGATCCAGCTAGCCACATGGAGGAAGAGGACGAGTAGAAGTATGTGTTAGTACTTGGAATATATTAAGTAAGCAAGGTGCAATGCAATAGCGACATAATCCATAACTAACAAGATGCATAATTATAATCAATGGATATAAAACCAAGATGATATGTGTAATCAATGTTAAAGCTAAAACATGTATGAAGATAGTAAAACTTGCTTAACATAACATACATATGTGAGAGGAAACCCTAACTGACATATAAGACCAAGCAAGCCACTAGTTGGAATCGCTATTTTTACCTCCACACTGAAAAAAGGGTGGTCTACTTGCAAAAGTAAACCGAACTTGACCCTACATAGTGAGTAACGTGACCTAGTAGGATCCACTAGTAAAAGCCCGATTAGGGAAAATATTACGAACCTATTGTGGAACATAGTTAAGAGATAAAACTTTATATAAGGACCCCTTGGGTCGAGCCCCCACCTTAAGTCTCTTTCGTTGCTAAGTCTAGTCCTACAAAATACTTGACATGATCATAAATTTAATCATAACTTAAATGGCTTGTAAAAATATGATAACATGGTAAGAGTAGCTCATTCATGTACTTGACCCCTACAACAGAGCATATATCTTATACTAGAGGGTAAAACATTTCATAGACTTGACCCCTTCTAGTAGGTATTGCATTACACATGAGTGTAGGACTTGTAATATGCTTGACTTCTTCTAGTAGGTATTGTATTACACATGAGGGTAGGACTTGTAATATGCTTGACCCCATCTATTGAGCTTTAGTTTGTACATGAGGGTAAAATAGTTATCATGTTTAACCCTTTCATTTAGACATTATTCACTCATAAGAGGGTAGAATATGGTATAAGGGCTCAACATTTTACTTACAAATCATAGGAACTTTTCATGAGTTCAATGCATGCTTAGGATCCCATAATTTATCATATCATGTTTATCTTACAAAACATGCAATAGTCTTTCATCAATATAAGAATCCTTATTGAGTAAATTTAGTCAAATATGGTAGATATGCGAACATATAGTAAAAATAACGCAATTCAAGAGTAAAAGACAAGAGAGGAGTAAAATAAATTCATTTAAAAATCATTCAATTTAACCCACATACATTGTAATAGAAACCCCAATTTGGGTGTCATGAAATCTATCTTAAAACTTCACAATATTTCATAGTATACATAGTTCACATCAGTGTTAGACCCCGTAATTATTTAACTAAGGATATCTATACAACTGGAAAATTTCGTTATGGACGTCGAGTAATTTAAACTTAAGTATATTTCTGGTGTTTGATTAGAGCTTTAAGTGAATATGGTGGGTATAATTAAATTGGAGT
>JAOTQR010079208.1:0-10709 GCA_025774065.1 Solanum ossicruentum
TTTTGAATATAATGTTTACCATTTTATTTTATTAATTTTTAATTTAATAATATTATAATATGTCCATAATATTTTACACAATTATTTTAGTATATATTGTGTATTCTCTTTATGTGAAAAAAATTATTTCAAAATATTGTATATTTGTTTGTGTATATTATAATTATTAATTAGATGACAACCTATTCAATTTAATCTCAACACATTTAAATCATAGTCTTTTCTATCAAATTCATTTCAATTCTAGTCAATTTCCTTGAAAGTTATTTCAATTCTAGCTAACTCCTTTACAATTCCTTTCCATTCTAGCCTAACTGGGCCAATTTTGGCTCAATTTTAAATGGCCAAATTCAATTCCGACCAATTTAAATCCGGATCATCCACTTTTGACCCATACTCCGCCCCATATTATGAGATTCAAACGTGGTCATTTGTAACGATCTGGCCCAACACTGTGAAGTATTGTCTGCTATTGGACCTAGCCCATCACAGATTTATCCCTTTGGGCTCACCCCAAAATGCTCCTCACAGATATAGACAAGTCATTTACTCATATAACTAGCATCTCTCCTATGTTTTGTCGATGTGGGATATCTCATCTCAAGATGGATTATTAGATACACCCCCTCTATGGACTCAGCGTCCTCGCTAAGGTTTGTCCCACCGCTAAGATTCGCCTAGATTCAGCACTGAGGTTTGCCCTACCTCATCGAGATTCGCCTAAACTCAGTTGAACTCTTACCTTATATTCACAAGGCTGACACAGGGGTTGCTCTGATACCATCATTGTCATGCCCCGAAAGGTTACCTTGGACGTAACTGGTACTCAAAGACAATTACTAGTCCTCGAGCGAACTGCTTGGCCTCATCGTCACTGTGATTCCCTGGGAGGCTACCCTAGACGTAACTAGCACTCAGAGACTGTTGCAAGTTCCGAAGAGAACCACCTAGTCCCATCACACTCGTTCAATCAGTACATTAGTGGAAGACATTCAAGAATTTAGATGGCTATCAATGGGCTACAATGCTATCTTTATATCTATCATATATAATAAGAATTGAACAACTATCTCAATATAGAAAGGAAAAGGGGAAAAGACTCCAACATCAAGTATCATCTTTCCATGTCTATGAAGCTTTTATAAATAATGTCTAAGAAGGTACCATGACGGGCTTGGCTACCACTATCAAATGAAATAACTCGAAACAATAGAAAAAGGGAAATACGGGCATCCTCCGATTGCAGGAGAGGACTCACCAAGTCTCTATCTAGGAATCTGTGAACCTCAACGATTCGCCTGCTGAAGTCCTCTGTCTACAGAATATGCATCATAAAACGATGCAGCGCTAAAGAGGCGTTAGTATGTGGAATGTACTGTATGTAAAACGGGGCTAAAGTAAACAATATGAGCAAGACAATATATTATGACATAAATTCATCAATCACTCTGTTTCAACTCAGAATAAGGGACAGGACTCCATGATCTTAGTCATATTTATATGTCTAATTAGCCAAGAATACCCATAAATAGAGATAAGTTAGAGGGTAAATTCGTAAAGTCTAGGTGTTACTCTACGTGTTTAGTCTATTTTTCTCATATTTTGCTAACGTAGGGCCAAGTGCACCGGCTGGTTGTTTTTTTGCAGGATTTTGCTTTAATTGGAAAAGTCTGGGGTTAGACCCGAATTTGGATGAAGAATACATCTCGAAATTCGAAAGAAGAAAGTCAGCGGAAGTAGCAAAAGGACCAAAGTCCACATAGTAGACTTGGGACAAGGTTGTGGAAGCTAAAAAATGCAGAAAAAGGCGCAAAGCTGAAAAGTTCTATGGACTTGTACAAAAGATGTGTAAAATTGCTCAATCAGCAAATTAAGTGGAACCGTAGTAAACGCAAGCGGTCTGTATCGTGGACCTAAGGTAAGGATGCAGAAAAGTCGAATTAAAATATTTTTATTATTATTATATCATAGACTTTAGGTTTACATTCAGTTTTTATGCAAGAAACTCAGTAGAGACGACGGAGAACTCTTTTTCGAGAGTATTTTTGTTAGTTTAATCTTTAATCAGTGGGTTTTAATGTTTCCATGTCATTCATGGTGTATTTCATGACTATGAGTAGCTAAGTCTCCATATGTGGTTGTAGCCATAGACAATGTGTCGTTCTTAACTTTAAAGATCTATGAATAGGTTCTTTTGATTCTTCCTATGAAATTTTTATCTACACTTCTGAGTTTGGCCAACTAGGGAGTACATTAGTTGTTCACTTTGGATTCGAGAGATGTTGGAGTGGATAGAATGCAGTAGTAATGGGAGCTTATTCGACTAGGAAACTAGGTTGATTCATGTAAGGGAGACCAGTGACAACTACCCTTACACCTCTTGCAATTCATAATACAGGAAGATAACTCTAATGCATTTTTATTAGTCTGTCTATCCCTACTCAGTGATACAGTTAGCCAGTGAATAACGGAAGGCCGGTAGAGGCATGCAACCCTATTCAAGTAATTTAAACCCCGTGAACCAGTAATCAAGAACCCAGACATAGGTAGAAGTGTTAAGACTAAACGAAATCTTAAATGCTACAACCCTGGAATTGCTCGGTAATTGATATCTTATCAGTATAATTCATATTAGTTTAGTAGAACTTTGTTCTTTACATTTATTTTACTTAATTCCATAAATCTTTTTACTAAGAGCACCATAAACGCGATAATTGAGATTGGCTGCTAATTTCACTCAAATACCTAGGGTTTGACAACCCGACTCTTTAAATAGGGCCACTATATTACTTGTGAGACCACGTACACTTGCATATGCTGGGGAGCAACAAGTTTTTGGCACTGTTGCCGGAGATTCGAAATGCATTAGTTAATTATCTAGGTTTTCTTGTTGTGTGGTGTTAGCTACATTGATCTTAGTGGTGTTGTTTTGTAGGTAATTGATCGATAAGCTGGAAGATCAGGACTCTTGTTTCGTCAATCAAAGGGGAGAGCAACGGTTGTGTTCCAAATGACATTGATTGAACTTGTCAAACAAGAGGATCAAGAGGATAATAAGGAAGAAGTTGAACCTATTGGACAGGACATGATAGACAATAATGCACCTGCACCATTAGCACTAGCAACCGTACCACTGGCATCGAGGCCAGTGAGGGATGTGGCAATCCCGAGAACTACCAATGTTATGAGCTGCTTTGTCAAACCTGAGACCAGTGGTCGATAGGAGTAGAAAAAGAACATGGTCCTGCTGCTATGCTTTACTAGACAGTTCACCAGGCTTACACATGAAGATCTACAGGTTCATCTTCAGAATTTCTTAGAGATTGTTGCGATACCTTCATTCCTACAGGGGTGAACTGTGACTATGTAAGGATGGATCTGTTCCCCTTCTCATTGTTGGGGGAAGCCTGAAGTGTTTGAAAATTAATCCACCAAACTCCATGGCATCTTGGGATGATTTGGCCCATAAGTTCCTCACTCGATTCTTCTCATCGGGCAAGACAACTAAACTTAGAAGTGAGATCCTGAGCTTCACGCAGAGGTCTGGGGAGAATTTATATCAAGTGTAGGACAAGTTTAAAACTCTTTTGATAAATTTCCCACAATATTGTCGGGCTAACGAGGAACTGGTCCATACCTTCATTGAAGGATTAGAACCTAATACCAAGATTCTCCTTGATTCAGCTGCAGGAGGACAAGCATTAGAGAAGACATATGATAAATTATATATTCTTCTCAATAGAATTGCTCAAGGAAACCCAAAATTGAATGGAGGATCCAACCACCGATAGTCCAAGAGTAAGCCGATTATTAGAGATTGATGCAGTAACAAGCTTGCAGGCTCAAATGGCGGCTATACAGAATATGATGACCACAAACTTTAACAACTTGTCTTTGGGTCTGAAACTGCAAGCACTGATGGCAGTAGGTCAGCAACTAGGCCCCGTCAATATGATACAACAACAACAAATGGGTTAGTGTGATGTTTGTGAGGGAGGTGACCATACTACTGAATCATAGAGAGCGAATCCAGAAGTAGTGAACTTGGTGGGCAATGCTAACCAAGGGAGCTATCAAGGATTTAGAAACACAAATAACCTGAATTGGAGGAACCACCCAAATTTCTCATGGGGGGAAACCAGCAAAATCAAGGGCCACCTCAGTAGAGACTATAGGGTGGTAATGCTTATTAGAATTAGCTAGTACAACAGCCTTCAAGGCAGGCAAATCCAAACACTATGACTGATAGTGAGGTGTTGAGACAAATTCTGGCGAACCTAAATAGACAGGTAGAGGAGATTCAAAAGAATAAGCAAAATCATCAAAATTTGGAAAAGCAGTTGGGACAGTTGGCTAGCTCCATAAATTCTAGGCCTCAAATGGGCCTACAAGATAACACTGACCCCAACCCGAAGCAAGTAAATGCAGTCAGCATCAGGAGTGGAAGACCCTTGACTGAGTTGGTCCCTAAGAAGAAGAATGGGGATGACCAAAATACTGCACAGAACAATGAGGCTAGAAATCCCAGCCCAAGCATTGAAGAAGCAACTACATTTCCAAAACCTCCTCCTCCATTCCCACAGAATTTGAAAAGAAAGGAGGATGACTATTTACAGAAGTTTATCGGGATGCTAAAACAGGTACAAATTATCTTACTCTTGATTGATACTTTGTAGGGAATCCCGAAGTATGCCAAATATGTCAAGGATATTGTTGCTAACAAAACCAAGTGGACTGAATATAAAACTATGGCACTTATAGAGGCTTGCAGCTCCAAACTTCTCAATAGATCACACTTGCCAGCAAAATTAAAGGATCCAGGGAGCTTTATTATGCAAGTAACCATCAGGAGTTGTCTCAATGCGAAAGGCTTGTATGATCTGAGAGCAAACATCAATCTCCTTCCTAACTCTTTGTTCCTGAAGTTGAGGCTTGGAAGGCCAAAGCCCACTACTATTATTTTTTAACTAGCAAATCGGTCTATGGTGAGACTAGATAGGGTTAATAAGGGTGTCTTAGTCCAAGTGGGATCACTTATCTTCCCCGCAGACTTTATCATCTTAGATTTTGAGCCAGACTCTGAGGTCTCATTTATACTTGGGCGCCCTTTCCTAGCTATAGGAGGGGCGTTGATTGTTTTGCAGCAGGGAAGCTCACCATGAGATCTCATGATAAAGTGGAAGTATTTGATGTATACAAAGCTATGAAGATACCGGTTGCATATATAGATCTGGCATCAATCACTGTGATAGACACTACAATTATTGTGAGCCAAGTTAAGATTGCAGAGCCACTAGCCAGGGTGTTGAATTAAGGGCTAGTGGATGATGCTGAGGCCTGAGAAATTGAAAGTGTTCTACATACGCACAATATGAGTATGCTGAAGAAGATGGTTGAGCCATTAAACAGGGTGTTGGGAACACCACCTAAATGTTCAGTTGAAGAGGCTCCGTAAATGGAGTTAAAACAATTACCATCACATATCAGGTATGGACTCCTTGGTGAAAATAATACATTACCTGTAATCTTGTCTCTTCATTGACTACAACCCAGTAGATGTTGTTATGGAGGTCCTAAAGAAAAAGAAGAGAGTAATGGGTTGGCAGATGTCGAATTTCCATGGCATCAACCCAGCCCTATGCATACACAGAATCATTATGGAGAAAGGTCACAAGCTAGTGGCCCAACCGCAGAGAAGGCTAAATCTAATCATGAAGGAAGTAATAAAGAAGGAAATCATCAAGTGGCTGGATGCAGGGATCATCTAACCCATCTCAAGTAGTAAATGGGTAAGCCCAGTACAATGTGTCCCCAAGAAGGGAGGGATGACGGTTATCACCAACAAAAAAAATGAGTTGATCCCAACTAGAATGGTGATGGGGTGGCGTATTTTCATGGATTACAAAAGGTTGAACAATTCCACCAGAAAAGACCACTACCCAGTGCTTTTTATTAATCAGATGTTGGATAGGCTTATTGAGTAGGAGTACTATTGCTTCCTGGATTGGTATTCGAGGTATAACCAGATAACCATTGCTCACAAGGACCAAGAAAAGATAACCATCACATGTCCATATAGGACATATGCATTCAAATGCATGCCTTTTAGATTGTGCAATACACCAGCCACTTTACAAAGGTGCATGATAGCCATATTCCATGACATGGTGGAGGATTTCTTGGAGGTGTTCATGGATGACTTCTCTGTCTTCGGTGAGTCCTTTGAGAGCTGCTTGTAGAATCTTGATAGAGTACTAGCAAGGTGCGGTGAGACTAACCTCATTCTTAACTGGGAGAAATGTCATTTCCTAGTTAAGAAGGGAATAGTCTTACGCCACAAAGTATCCAAGAAGGGGTTGGCTGTAGATAGAGCAAAGATCAAAGTGATTGATAAGCTTCCCCCAACAAATTCAGTCAAAAGAGTCCGGAGCTTTCTGGGGCATGCAGGGTTCTACTGTAGATTCATTAAGGACTTCTCAAAGATTGTAAAGCCTCTCTGCACCCTGTTGGAGAAAAAGGTACCGTTTCACTTCGATGATTCTTGTTTGCAAGCGTTTGAACTGTTTAAAAAGAAGTTGGTGAAAGCTCTTATCTAGGTAGCACTTGATTAGGGGCTCCCCTTTGAGTTAAGGTGTGATGCCAATGATACAGTGGTTGGTGCGGTACTGAGGTAGCAGAGAGATAGAGTTTTCCATTCAATATACTATGCTAGCAAGGCTCTAGATGCTACACAAGGTAATTACACTATTATTGAGAAGTAGATACTGGCATTAGTGTATACATTTAATAAGTGCAGAGCATTTCTTGTGGGAACTAAAGTTATGGTGTTTACAGACCACGTGGTCGTGAAATACTTGTTCAATAAGAAAGATGCCAAGATGCGATTGATCAGATGAATCTTATTACTTAAAGAGTTTGATATCAAGGTCAAGGATCATAAGAGGAGTGAGAACTAGGTTGTTAGTTACTGATCCCATCTAGAAACTAATGCTCATATAGGTGAGCAATTGCAGATTAAAGAAGAGTTCCCAGATGAGCAGGTGCTTGCAATTGAGATGGAAAAATTACCATGGTAAGCGGATATAGTAAACTACTTGGTGAGAGGTGTATTTCCCCTTGATGCCACATACCAGCAGAAAAAGAGGTTGGCTTATGATGCAGAGGTATATATCTGGGATGTGCCATACCTTTTCAAACAAGGGGTTGACCAAATAGTGAGGAATGTGTTCCAGAGGCAGAGACGAAGAAGATTCTAGAGAGATGTCATGCTTTTCCATATGGGGTTCATCATGGCGGTGACAGGACAACACATAAAGTATTGCAATTAGGGTTCTTCTGGCCGATGCTTTTCAAAGATGTCATTCAGTTCTCTAGGGCTATGATGCTTGCCAAAAGACTGCTGCCATATCTCGAAGACATGAGATGCCCCTAATTAATATTCTAGAAGTGGAGATCTTTGATGTTTGGGGCATAGACTTCATGGGGCCATTCCTACCATCATTCGGTTGTCACTATATCCTGGTAGCTATTGATTATGTGTCTAAATAGGTAGAAGCAACAAACGTCCCAACCAATGATACTAAGGTGGTGAGCAAGTTCCTTAAAAAAGAAATCTTCACCTGGTTTGGTACTCTAAGAGCCATCATCAGTGATGGACGTACCCACTTTCTCAACCAAACCGTGAAGAATCTGCTGGCGAAGTATGGGATCAGGCATAAAGTGGCTATAGCTTACCATCTACAAACCAGTGGACAAGTGGAGGTGTTAAACCAGGAGGTCAAGCAGATATTGCAGAAGATAGTGAACGCCACCTGCAAAGATTGGGCGATTAAGATAGATGAAGCTTTGTGGGCATATCAAACTGCGTACAAAACCTCAATAGGCACCTCTTTTTATCGGCTGATATATAGTAAGGCTTGTCACTTTCCAGTCGAGCTTGAGCATCAGGCTTACTAGGCGATAAATAGGTTAAATCTTGACACTAAGCTAGTCGGAAGGAAGAGATTTGAGCAATTGGAGTAGTTCGATGAGTTCCGGCTCTAGGACTATGAAAATGCCAAGCTCTACAAGGAGCAAACCAAGAAATGGCATGACCAACACATAATTAAGCGGAACTTTAAGTTGGGACAACAGGTATTGTTCTTTAACACCCATATGAAACTATTTCCAAGAAATTTGAGATCCAAATGGAGTGGACTGTAAGTGGTGGTAGTGGGTACACCCCATGGTGTTGTGGAATTGAAAGATGTGACAACAAACCAAACTTTTATAGTGAATGATCAATGTGTCAAACACTACTATGGTGAAGACACAAATCAAGTGGAAGAGGCCATTAAGTTGGCCAATGATGAATGAGCTTATGATGCATCGTTCCATGAGGTTAAATAAGGCGTTGCATGGGAGGCAATCCATAGTGTGGTAAAAGTAGTTTATTTTCATTTATTTTATAAACAAAATCATCAAAAATTAGATCCCATCTTGAAAGTGTGAAAAATTTGTACAAGTATAGGTCCACATTGCGTCCGCATCGCGAACCCTGTATAATTTTGTGCAAATTTTTCCATCCTCATTTATCAATGAACTGTTGGGTGTATTTTTGTATTTTTGTATTTTTTTGATTTGATCCAGTAGTATTATAGTTTTAAAGCATATTCAGGTGTTTGGGGAATTTTTTGGGGCCCGAAGCGAAAAAAATAATTTTTTCGGAGCTCCAGACAGTAAGCATTCGCGACGGTACCGCGACGCAGACACATCACGGATGCATACTGTCCCTGGCGTTATGAAGCAAACTATTATAAGTGTAAGTCTACATTCAATCTGTGACGCGAAGGGAACACGGAGATGTGTTATTCCTTCCGCATACAGACATGGCCCCACCCCTTTTAAATACCCTCGATAGTTTCTTTTCTCCTTTTACGCATTATCCCCGACCCCAAACCATTTTTTATCCATTTTTATTTTCTTCTTCTTCCCTCTTTCACCCTAAATTCAAACTACTCCCCGTCACATATCAAGTTTGTCAAGTTTTTCTTTACGCAAGTCTCTTCTTCGCACAAGGAACATTAGCTCCACTTTAGTTTTGCTTGATTCCAATGCTTCAAGGTATGAGATTCTTTATGATTTGGGTGAAATTTGAAGTGAGTTGCTTGGGCTATGGATGATTCTTACATAATACTTGTTGGGTGTGTGTTATTTGTAGTTAATTCGTTTATGTGAGTATGAATTGTGCTTGTTTGTTGAGGGTGCAAACCGTAGGTCAAAATTGCAAGAAATTTGAGGATAATTGAGGGATTTAGTGACTTTATTCCTGTAATGAGGAAATACTTGATGTTGTACATTAGGAATTGCATGATTCTCAATTGTGGGGTTGAATACGCTATTTTGGGAGGTAAATTGGTTGAAATGCATACTATGTGTATTGGTGTGACTGTGGGGGTGCTATGAGTGGGGGTTTAGAGTGTGAGAGTGCATTATAATGCTTTAAGAATAGGATTTGGTATCGAATTATTGAGTCATGTAGCCCGTATGATGTGGGGAAGTTTGAGTACCCCTTACCATGGCGGGCTTGAATCTAAGTGTGGGGTCGGGGGAAATTACTGCTTGTGTATTGATTGTGGACTTATTTGTATTGCAGGTATCATGTCTTCATGTCCACACCAAGGTAGTCAATCTAGCAGAGTAGGGGCTTCCAACACTAGGAAGTGATCCCGTGATGTACCACAAGTGCCCCGTGAAACTAGGAGAGGCTAGTAGGTCCAGTATGGGGAAAAGAACAAGAAAGGGAAAAGGTGGTACCAGTTTCATGATGAGAAAAAGTACTACATGGATGATGTTGATTTTCTCCGGGATGAGTATCCCAAATCTTAACTAGGTGAATGGAGCTGCGGTTGGGGTTCTTATTTTTAAGACCCCCGCCTTATAATCTAAGCTTGGTGCGGGAATTCTATGCCAACATGAGCAAGGATCCGAGGTCTCAGTCTATAATCGTTTGAGGATTGGACGTAAACTTCTCTCCTCTTGCTATTAACAAGGTCCTTAGCACCCCCAAAGAGGTCTCTGCAGGTGTCTTCAATAAGCTGTCTTCACCCACCACACCAGGAAATCAGATATACACTTGCCAGGCCTACCTCCACAGCCAAGTGGGTCCAATATGCGGAGAGAGGGTATCATCTTTCATTCCCATTTGCGCACATGACATAGGAGGCCAGGGTCTAGCTCAAACTGGTGACTTACTAGTTCTTCCTGGGACAATATTTCAGGAGCGTGACAAGGGATCGAGTGTGACTCTCGTATGCACTTATGAAAGCGATGGCATTGGACTTTGGCACAATTTTTAGGCTAGTTATGAGGAAGGCAAAGACCCACTAGGGCCACAGGTATGCATTCGAGAGCCTCATTACTCAATTATGTCATATGACAGGTGTGCGAGAAAAAGAGGCAAATTACTGCCCTGTTATTCAGGCCACCCCATATTGCCAATCACATCAAGGGGCCTGATTGATCTTTGGGATTGATGCTCACCACTACTGAGAGAGCCTACCAAGATGAGCTGATTATAGCCCACATGTATGGGCTCAAGATTCCGAGACACTAGACTGGCGATCGTCCCTCGACAAGTCAAGAGTTTCAAGATGTTGAGGTTCGATACCTACTGATTGCCCATGCCAAAGAAGTTTTGGACATTGGGCCGAGGTTCATCGAACTAGTGG
>JAOTQR010079209.1:0-10708 GCA_025774065.1 Solanum ossicruentum
CATAATTTTTTAAATCCAACTTTTTAAAAAAATATTCATCGGCAAACAACCACTTTAATAATTGGAATGAAGGAAGTAACATATATGTACGTGACAGGCAATGGAACAAAAATGAAATTGGACAGGGTTATGCAATCTCCTTTTGCAAGTGTAACAAGTAGAATCTCCCAAAATTAGAGAGCTTGATCCAACATGTGGTAGCGGATTCAAAGCAATTATCCATTTCTTGTTGCATTTGTAGGGCTATGCATTCAGAAAATTATATAACTCTCCTCTTTAATATATAGATGCTAATTATGTAAAAAGTAATAAAATAATAATAAAGAATTATAAATTATTACTACTAACTGAAATGTGTGAATAGTAAATCATGACGCAACTAGTGGAAAACATTATGCACAATACTATCCACTACAAAACAATTTTAGAAGTTAGGCTCTTAAGCTTGAATTAAAACAAAAATGCATTAAGTTATATGTGACTAAACATTTGGTATTTTTGCATAAAGTCCAAATGAAAATAGCTAAACTTTAGCGTATGTGTATAAACTTCAAGAGAAAATAACATAATCCGCCATATATGTCTTAAGTTCAAGCAAAAATGAAGATTAAACTTCAGCCGTTTTGTTCAAGCTCAACTTCAAATAAGTGGGTTGACTTGCAAATTTTAATGCACAATATAACTTAATTAGCGAGCCAATAGAGATGACTCAAGAGTGAGGCTAGTAAAATATGTTATTTTAGACACAGGCCCCAAAAAATTGAGAGTGATTTTATGAATATATTTTCCCTTAACCTATAAGATTTTAAGAAAAAATACAAATTTATATATGCGTATATAAAAAACTATAGATCTTTTACCATGAATATTTTAGAACTTCAAATTAAAAATCTCAAATTTTTATATTAATAAATAATATTTTTACAGCAACATATAAAGTAATATATTATAAACAAATGACTAAATGAATGTCTATAGTATACATTCATAATCAATATAATCACTTTTAATTTCTAGTTGTAATTGTGAATATTAATATAGATTTACCTGAATTTTGTTGCGGTCAATATTCTTTTCATCTCTTCAAGAAGAACAATATCATTGTAAACATGTCAATAGATCTTTAGTAGTTCATGATCATTGTGATGGTTTGTAGAGATACAATACTTGCATAAATCTGAATCACATGTGATGCAATACTTGTTCAATTCATTTTTTTTTGTGCTTGAGCATGCACCAAACATGGCTCGAAGAATTCTTTTTTAAAAATGGCCCTAGCTATATTGGCATATTCCTGCTAGGTATCAACTCCTCCTACAAATATAATCATTATAACAGTAGATTATGATATTATTAATTAATTTAGTTGATTCACTTTTAAAAATAATAAACTCACCAAGCATAATATTATCATCAAATATACATATAGAAAAAGTATATTACAAAGAAAATAAAAATATTTATCAAGCTAATTATTTCTTTAAAAAAATCCTCATGATTTGAAAAAAAAGTATTATTTAAATGATATTGTCATCAAAACTATACATACAAATAAAAAAAAAGGATTTATGAAGAAAAGAAATTATAGGGAGGGAGAAGACCAGAGTAATCAACTTTCTTCATCTCTTCTTAGTTATGAACTCTGAGCTCCTGGATCTCATGGGTTATTTCATGGATGGATCAAAGAAATTATACAAGTGAAATACCATGAAGAACCTTTAAAACAAACTGTCTTATTCAAGTGTGACTAGTTTGACCCAACTATCGATGTTGGTGTTAAAAAGCATAATCAATAAAAATTGATTGATGTTAACCATCATCATTGGTATAAAAAGTATGAACCTTTTATTCTTGCAATATAAGCAACACTATGTTATGTGCCATATCCTAGCAAAAAAAAAAAAGACAAGGTTGATTAAGTAGCCGTATTGAAGGTTAAACCCCGAAATGTTGTGGAATTACCTAATGAGGAAGTGGCACCAACTGAAGAACTGAATGTTCCATTTCAAGCTGAAGAAGTGGAAGTTCATGAGATAGACATGAATGTTTCTATTGATGAAAATATACTCTTACATGATTTAAGTGGGAGTGTACTTGAAATGGATGAACCCATTGGTGGATTACAGCCAAATCATCATGATGTGCCTGAAGGGTCTGCGGAGGAAGAGTATGAAACAGAGGAGGAGTATGAATCTGAGGAAACTGAAGAGGATTAGGAAGAATTTGAAGAAGATTTAGATAATGACTAGTTCTTAATAACAATATGTTATTATATCTCCAATAGTTTTTGTGTACAGTAACTTTTGTCATATTAGTAAATTTTTTTCTGCTGTAAATTGTTGTCTGAAGTGTATGATGTTGGATCCGTACATGTGTTATTCTTTCTTGAATTGTCCAGATTTATAAGTTCATGATTCTTGCGGATGCTCTTTCCTACATGTTTGCTATGTGCAACTGGACCAGGGCAAAGAGCTGAGATGGTTATGTTATGTATT
Source organism: Solanum ossicruentum (assembly GCA_025774065.1). Classification (NCBI taxonomy): domain Eukaryota; kingdom Viridiplantae; phylum Streptophyta; class Magnoliopsida; order Solanales; family Solanaceae; genus Solanum; species Solanum ossicruentum. Next base: position 2,496 of record JAOTQR010079209.1, read on the forward strand.
GACAACTTTGTTTGCCATACGAAGATTTAGCTCCTTTTTTTATTTTTATTACTCTTCTTCTTCTGCGTTTTCTGAGTTCACATTCTTTTCCTTTGTTTTATTTTGTTAACTTATTGAGATATGGAACTGAATAAGGAAAACCTCTTAATGCATGAGTTGAAAGCCATTTTTTTTCTTTGGGATTGATGAACTTTATGTGTTGCCCTTTTCCTTGGATTGTTGAGGCTAATTAGTAGCGATTGGTTTTTTTCAACTTTTCCTCTAATATAATCTGTATTTTTTTCTCTATTATATTTTTTTCAGATATGACTCGAGGTCGAGGTTGAGGTTGAGGTCGAGGTCGAGGTTGAGGTTGCACAGGTCATGTAGATAAGTCCTCAGGTCAAGGTAATTTTGCTATGCCTTACATTCCCACTCACACCATAAATACTCCTCAACAAGGTGGTACAAGTTTTATAGGTGGTCTGGACGTGCAAACCAAGTTCAAACACTAGAACCTAGCAATACACCTCCCATTCAAACTCCAAATCACAGTAACATCCCATCTTCTATTACACCTGCTGGAAGCAACCAAATAGGAGAGGGTTCATCTACTCAAAGCAGCACAATTGGCGAAGGCAAGTCCAATAATTGCGGGCAGTGGAGAACATTTGTTACTCTTACTTCTACAGGGCTAATCCATGTTTATAATATCATTTATATATATAATTTTTAATTAAGATAGACATCAAAAATTGTCTTCAAGTTTATACAGGTTAGAACCGTCTTCAAAATGATCTGCCTTCATATCCGAGTCTTTCAAAAATGAACTTGATCCCAATGGAATTAACTAGAAAGGTGTCTTACAACCTGTAAGAGATTTTATTTTGGTGAATTCAAGGTATGTAGTTGTCACGCCGCGGGAGGGTACCCTAGACGTGACTGACACTCTAAGACTATTGCTAGTCCCCAAGCGGACCACCTAGTCTCATTGTCATCGTTCAATCTATTCATTAGCAGAAGAAAATAACATAATGAAATAAACGATATCCTATCTATGGGCTCATACTATCAATATCAGTCTATTATAAGGAAATAGAATAGATAACAAAAGTCTCGATATAAAGAAAGGAAGAGGGAAAGAGAACCCCCAATATCAATATCAACATCTATGTCTATGAAGCCTCTATACTATAGTTTGAGACGGTACCATGACAGGCCATAGCTACCAAACATCAAGTAAAAGACTATCAAATCAAGAAAATAAACATCCTCCGAATGCAGGGCGAACTTACCACTATCTGGAATGGAGAGCTCTCAACCTCAACGATTGGGCTGCTGAAGTCCCTGGCCTATAGTATCTGCATCATAAAACGATGCAGCGCCAGAGGGACGTTAGTACGTGGAATGTACTGTATGTAAAACAGGCTAAAGAAAAAAGGAAACAATATGTAATTACTCCTCAATCACTCAGCCACACCTCAAAGTAATGGACAAGAGCTCTAACACCTCACTATCCGTTAAATATCAAACATTCACATCACATCAGAGTTCTATCATCATGAAGCTTATCTGGGAGTTTCTATAATCGACAACTACTACCTACGAGCCGGTAGTAATAAAACGAAGAGATGTCGTTGTCACATTTGTCCAGTACCTTGCCAGGGTAAAGGACGAGTATGTTAGTGGATCCAAAAGTCTGTCAAGTCCTCTTTTGGGATGAAGGAAACATCCGCTTTCACGGTCCAATCCTATCTTATGCTGGTCACGTATTTAATGGGTTCGATTGGGACTCACATCTTACCCATTTCGGTGCTAATAGTCCTCCCAGAACTCAACATGCCCATAAATCTATTAATCCGTCAAGAACTCTCATCACCCAACCTCTACGGGCAAGACTATCTACCCAATTTAAGGGAAATATACTCATTCAACACTATCAATAATAATTTCATCTATCACAGTCATCAACACACTCACCTCAAGACTCAGACTCAGTCAGGCATCACATTGACATTCAAGGTTCTAGACATCCCCTAAGTTTATTATTCAAGTCTTTACAGAGAGAAATTTCAAGGGTTCAATCACAATCACATAGCAATGTAAATATACAGTAAACTTTAAACATGATAATCATCAATTTAGGATACAAAATTATAGTTTAAAGAATAAAAACAAGAACTCATGATAATATCCAAGAATTTAAAACAATTATTCAAGAACTTTCAAGAAATCATAAATCATGACTTCTAGACATGAATTTTTCATCCTAAATCTACATTGGCACGTAGCAGATCAATTTCATGCTTTTGGGTAGCCTTTACATACCTGGGAATGATGAATCTTCAAGGAATTTCGAATCTCCTCTGGAAATCCTCACTTGTCTCTCCTTCTTCTCTCTTACAATTAATGTAAAAACCTTAGAAGATTTATGGGTTTAAAACCCTTTTGTACGAAAATACGTTTTAAAACCGTATTAGGGCTATAAAAATATATCGGGAAGTACGAAATTGCCCTTCCCAATTAAAAGAAAAACAAAATTTCCCCATGCACTAGTGCGCAACGCGCACTAGTGTAATTTTACACTTTTTCGCGAAATTCTCAGTTTTCGTAAATTTTTCGAAAAAAAATCAAGTGTGGTTCCGTGTCCTCTCCATGTCGTGGAAGGGGTGCGGAAACCCCACTGTTTTTGGCTTTCTTTAAAAAAAAATAATTCACCTTTTTTGCGTTAAAGTCGAGTCGAGACCATTTCCGACTTAGTTTTTCGCACTGATCACAAATCCGGTCTCGAATTTTTTATTAGAGCTTGGGAAGACCCATTGTGCGCACGATGTATTTTAGGGGAGTTTTAGAAATTTTACGGGGTGTTAAAGTAGTTTCATTATAATTGAGTTTAAAAAAGTCATGAACTTTTTATAGACATAATATTAACATTATTCCTTTACAAATTAATTTTAGAAGGAATTCTATTGGGACTCTTCAATCACTGAAAATGCAGTGAAGAGACAGTGAGAAATTAAGGCAGTACAATGATATAGTGACTTCATTTCTAGAATCAAAAAGAAAAGAACTAATCCGGGATATGTAATTGATACTCTGGGGAAAAATTGGATGAGAATTTGGCAAGCTCCTATTAAAAAGTCTGAAACAAATGCAAAAAATCGTCATGGTGGAAGAGAAATTGCTGCTGGAACACACACAGATGGCTCTATCACAATTGTGGAACATCGCAAGAAACTTGTAAGTATATATTTGAGGCATTATATATTTTAGAAAGTGCTGAAATGATATGTGTAATATGCTTTCAGGGATGTATAGGTTTTCCTAACTGGAAATTCTCAATGTTTAATTTAAGTGGTGAAGTGTAGATACAGTCATTAGTCAATAACTGTTAGGCTGATGTTCATTTTAAGTTTAAAAAAAGCATGCCACAGATGGAATGTGTTTGGCATGCCTGACCTGTGTGTTGACATGTTATTCTAGTTAATATATAGCTGCTTTAGTAAATGACCACGTGACGATTTCATTATTTTGTGTTTTAGAGACATTCACTTTTAGAGTTGTCAGCAGTTATGTTCTGATGCACATTTTCTTATGTACCGGCGGCGGTTTTGAGGTATACATTTCTTTGTTGTTCGTCTATGATTTTAATGAATATCTGTTAGTTTTGCATTTTAGATCTAGCTGGTTTGTTCGATCTAGGGTTTTTAGTTTACATTGATTCTCTGATTGTTCTAGTGTTAGTTGAGGTCAGTGGATGATCAGATCTGATTGACTGTTGCTTTGGTTATGAGTTTTTCTCATTTATGTTTTTCTCTGCCTTATTTAACTTTTGTGTGTTGGATATTAAACTTGATTTGATCCAATTATTTGGAATTTAATTAACTAATCCAAAATTTAATTAGTTAGTCCAAATATATTATTAGCCCAATTTCTAGAAGAAGTAAAAAATATCTACTAGGTAGTAAAAATCTAGAGAATTGTATATTTCTCTAGCAATGGTTAGGTTGGAAGGTTTTTGTAGAGTTTTTTAGAAAATCATTATTAACCATTAGATTAAATAAATCTTAGCCACTGAATGTGTGGTGACACTACTATAAATAGGGGTGTCTTTCTCTCATTTTGTATCAAGCAAAAAACAAGAAAACCCTTTGAGTAATCAAAATCCTCTTCTCCTCCAAAATCTCTTTAGTTTTCTACTCCTCTCAAATATCCTCCTCCCAACAAAGTGGTTTCATAGCCAAGAGATCCTTTCGGAGAAATGGCGAGCAACAGCATGGTTCCTTTTCAAGTCCCGATGCTCAACAAGAGCAACTATGATAACTGGAGCATCAAGATGAAGGCCCTCCTTGGAGCGCAAGATGCATGGGAGGTAATAGAGAAAGGCGTAGAGGAGCCACAAGAAGGGACTACTCTATCACAAGCTTAAAAGGATAGCTTGAAGGATTTAAGGAAGAAAGGCAAGAAGGCTTTGTATCTAATCTACCAAGGATTAGATGATGAAGGTTTTGAGAAGGTTTCGGAGGCCAACACCGCCAAAGAAGCATGGGAAAAGCTAAGGACCTCTTATAAGGGTGTCGATCCAATCAAGAAAGTACGTCTCCAAACTTTAAGAGGTGAGTTCGAATTTCTCCATATGAAAGATGCCGAAAGTATCTCCGATTATTTTTCTAGAGTCCTAGCGGTAACAAATCAATTAAAAAGAAATGGAGAGAAAATAGATTATGTAAAAATTATGGAGAAAATTCTTCGAACTCTAGATGCAAAGTTCGGTCATATTTCAACAATTATAGAAGAGACAAAAGATTTGGAATCAATGACTATAGAACAACTCATGGGTTCTCTACAAGCATATGAGGAGAAAAATAAGATGAAGCAAGGAGTTAGTGACCAACTACTCAAGATGCAGCTCAACTCTAAAGAAGATGAGGGAGAATGCAACTACGGAAGAGGACCAACAGGATATCGTGGTCGAGGAAAAGGCCGTAGACGTGGCAGAGGAGGCTTAAGCAACACTTATAGGAATGAAGATAAAAGAGAAGGACCAATAAGAGGTCGTGGAAGAGGAAGCTTTCGGCCAAGACGTGATAAGTCTCAAGTCAAGTCCTACAACTGTCAGAAGTTTGGCCACGATGCTACAAAATGTCGAGCTCCTACAAGAAAGGTCAAGGAGAAGGCAAACTATGTATAAGATAGAGCTCAAGAAGAAGGCACTCTGTTGATAGCGTGCAAAGGCAATAGTCAAGATCAAAAGAATACATGGTATCTTGACTCAGGGGCGAGCAACAATATGTGTGGAAAGAGAGACATGTTCATGGAAATCAATGAATCAGTGACTGAAAATGTCTAATTTGGAGATGAACCGAAGATACCAGTGAAAGGCAAAGGTAAGATCCTTATCCGACTAAAGGATGAAAGCCATCAATTCATCTGTAATGTTTACTATGTCCCCAACACGAAAAATAGCATTCTAAGTTTGGGACAACTATTAGAGAAAGGCTATGATATTCACTAGAAAGATAATAATTTCTCTTTGAGAGACAATCAGAACAAGTTGATTGCTAAAGTGCCGATGTCAAACAATAGAATGTTCTTTCTAAACATCCAACATGACATCACAAAGTGTCTCAATAGCGTGTTACAAAGATGAATACTAGTTGTGGCATCTACTATTTGGACACCTCAACTTTGGTGGTCTTGAATTACTCTCCAAGAAGAAGATGGTAAGAGGTTTGCATTCCATCAGTCAGCCAGATCAACTGTGTGAAGGATGCCTACTTGGGAAGCAATGCCAGAAAAATTCCTAAAGAATCTTTGACAAGAGCCAACAAGCCCCCAGCTCATACACACGAATGTTTGTGGACCTTTGAGGCCAACCGCTCTAGGTAAAAGCTTCTTCCTTCTCTTCATAGATGGTTTCTCAAGGAAGACGTGGGTGTATTTCTTAAAGCAAAAATCAGAGGTATTTGGAGTCTTCAAGAAATTCAAAGCCATGGTGGAGAAAGAATGCGGACGCAAGATCAAGGCCGTGAGATCTGATCGAGGAAGAGAGTTCATATCCAAGGAATTTCAAGAATTCTATGATCTAAATGGAATTTGACGGTTCTTAACTATTCTCAGGGGCCCACAACAAAATGCAGTAGCTGAAAGGAAGAATGGAACCATACTCAACATGGCAAGAAGCATGCTCAAGAGTAAGAAGATGCCAAAAGAGTTTTGGGCTGAAGCTGTAGCAACTGCTGTATATCTTTCAAACTGTTCACCAACGAGAAGCGTGTAGGGAAAGACACCACAAGAGGTTTGGAGTGGAAGAAAGCCTAGTATCTCTCATCTCAGAGTGATTGGATGTATAGCTTATGCACATATCCATGACGAGAAGCGATCCATGCTTGACGATAAGAGTGAGAAGCTCATTTTCATCAGGTATGACTCTAACTCTAAAGGCTAACTTTATAATCCAAATAATGGAAAGACAATCATTAGTCGAGATGTAGATTTCGATAAAGAAGAAGAATGGAATTGGGGTCAACATGGTGAAGACTATAACTTCTTTCCATACCCTATAGAAGAAGAAGAAGAGATTAAGCAATTAAGGACTGATTAAGAAGGAGAGGAGACTACTGCTCCGCCAACTTCACCAATTGCAGGTCCTCATCAAGAACCTTCATCATCTGGAATCTCAAGCGAGAAAGTTCCAAGATTAAGAAGTTTGGAGGAGATTTATGAGGTAACACAAAATCAAGATAATCTCACTCTGTTTTACCTCTTTGCTGGTTGTGAGCTGGTAAATTTTCAAGAAGCAGTTCAAAATAAAAAATGGAGAGATGCCATGGATGAGAAAATCCATGCAATCATCAAAAATAAAACATGGGAGCTAGCTGAACTTCCAAAAGGACACAAGGCGATTGGCGTAAAGTGGGTCTACAAGGCTAAAAAGAATGCCATAGGAGAAGTTGAAAGATATAAAGCAGGATTGGTAGTCAAAGGATATAGTCAATGAGATGGAATCGATTACAATGAGGTATTTACTCCTATTGCTCGTTTAGAAAAAATAAGACTAATTATTTCTTTAGCAACCCAAAATAAGTGGACCATACATCAAATGGATGTAAAGTCGGCATTTCTGAATGAATTTCTTGAAGAAGTAGTATACCTTTAGCAACCATTGGGATATGAAGTCAAGGGACAAGCAGATAAAGTATTGAAGTTGAAGAAGGCGCTCTATGGGCTAAAACAAGCACCAAGAGCTTGGAATAGCCGCATAGACAAGTATTTCCAAGAGAACGGCTTCACCAAATGCCCGCACGAGCATGCACTATATGTCAAGATCAAAGACGGAGATATTTTGATCGTGTGCTTGTACGTGGATGATCTAATCTTCACGAGCAACAATCCAAGAATGTTTGAAGAATTCAAAGAAGTGATGAAAAAAGAGTTCGAAATGACCGACATTGGAGTAATGGCATACTATCTTGGTATTGAAATCAAACAAACAGAAGAAGGAATTTTCATCACTCAAGAAGGCTATGCAAAAGAGATTTTGAAGAAATCCAAGATGGACAATTCAAAGCCTATTTGTACCCCAATGAAATGCGGAGTCAAGATGTCCAAGCATGGTGAAGAAGAAAAGGTGGATCCATCTTTTTTCAAGAGCTTAGTTGGCAGTCTATGCTACTTGACATGCATAAGGCCCGATATTCTCTTTGCTCTTGGATATATCAATCGCTATATGGAGAATCCAACAATCACACAATTGAAGGTTGCAAAGAGAATCCTACGGTGTATCAAAGGTATGGTGGATTTTGGTTTGTTCTACTCACATCATATAATTATAAACTCGTTGGATATAGTGATAGTGATTGGGCTGGAGACATAAATGATAGAAAAAGTACTACTAGATTTGTCTTCTTTATGGGTAATACTGCCTTCACTTGGATGTCAAAGAAGCAACCCATAATCACCCTCTCGATCTGTGAAGCTGAGTATGTTGCAACTACATCATGTGTCTTCCATGCCATATGGCTCAAGAACTTGCTAAAGGAACTAAATATGCAACAAGATGAACCAACCAATATTTATATAGATAACAAGTCTGCAATGGCATTGGCAAAGAATCCTGTCTTCCATGATAGAAGAAAACATATCGATACACGGTACCACTACATAAGAGAATGTATTACAAGAAAGGAGGTACAAGTAGAGTACGTGAAGTCAGAAGAGCAAGCCGCGGATAT
>JAOTQR010079210.1:0-89296 GCA_025774065.1 Solanum ossicruentum
ATGTCTCTTTTCAGTAGTTGTTTTTCTTCATGAGATAATGTATTGTAATTTTGCGTATTATTGTTGCCTATTGTTTCCTCGTCATGCATTGTATTATATTATGATGTATAGTATCACATTATGTTGCAATCAGTACAATATTACTTCATCCAAGTTTGTATTTTTAGAATTAAACTATGTAAATATGTCATAGATATGAAAGAATTGCACATATATTTATAGTAGCTTTCTCTCCTTCCTAGTAATCTCGTTGGTCGTGTGCTTCAAGCTTATACCTACTACCTTATACCCAAAAATGGTGTAAAACAAACGTGTTCTTCTTTAATTTTCCTGCGTGGTGGCTGGTTTGTCTCTTGAATCCCAAGATTTAACTGCAATGCCGATAACAATAGGAAGCAGAGGGCGTTTGTAATAGGCAGGTTGAGACATCATGGCCCGAGCAAAAGCAGAGACTTGTCGGATGATGGGCAACATTCTATGCAACGGCACACCTACAGAACTTAGTATTTCACATAGACTATCATCCGGAGCAGCAGCATCACGAATCACAGCTTTCCTCGACAAATAGAAAGATTCCACGACAAAATGACCTCGAGGTTCATCAATGATCGAATTCCCTTTCTTTGGCAAATACTGGAAAAATTCTTGAACGTGAATTTCAATCAAGAATAAATTGCACGAAACAAATATCTACGCATCTTAAATTTGATACTAGATTATGATGGAAAAGATGTACTACTATCAAAATAAAATTTGAAATAGGTATGATAACAAGTACTAATTAGTCTATAAACATGTATTGAAATTAAAATCAAGATTGCATATATAAAGTAGTAACTTTTCTTGGTATTACATTGCATAATGTGCTAAGCTTCAACCCTATAGATAATATACTACTTAAACTTCAATTCTTTGACGTTTAGCGAGAGGCTTGTCCTCTTCCTCAATCTCCGGTCTCCAACCATATTTCATCTGGTGTGCGATTTTTGCTCTGCGGGATCACAAGTGTTCACTTGAATGCCAATAAGAATGGGAAGCAGAGGACGCCCCAAATTGTCTGGTTGAGACATCATCCTTTGAGCAAAAGAAGACACGTCTTGGATGACGGCAGGCATTCTTTGCTGAGGCACGCCTACACAGCTGATTATTTAGCGGATGCTATCATCATCATCACCAATCACAGCACTGCCCGGCAAATCGAAAGAATCCACCATAAATGGCCCTCGAGGTTCCTCCACCATGGAATCCCCTTCCTCTGACAAATACTCGACAAATTCTTGAATGCGAAGTTGGATCATCAAAAATGGATCAGTAGAAGAAGAGTTGTTCTTCAGGTTGATTGTGTTGGGAAGGATAAAATCGTCAGTCCAATAATGGAACTCATATGTGATTAGTAGATTCTCCATCTTCATCAACTTTGATAAAACAGAGGACATATTATTGTGAATTAGAAAATTGCAAATTGAAAAGACAAGTGTGTGGGTAACCAAATGATCCAGCCGTGTAGGCTTTTATAGAGTCTTTAAGGGAACCCTAGTTATTTGGGTAGAAATAGGAATCCCTTTCCCATATTGTGCAGGATTCAGAAATTTTGAGGGAAAATAAGCGTAGTTTGTGTAGGAATAGGAGTGTCAAATTTCCAAAAAGGCAAGTTCTGAAATAAATTAAAAATTGGTAACTTTGAGAAGCAAGAAGCGAAAGAATCTTAGTAGATTAATTGATTGATTATCTAAACTTTCACTTGGTGAGCTTCAATTCTCCACATTGTAATCCCCTCTCTCCCTTCTCCTACCCCTTTTCCTTAACATGGACTCTGTTACACTTTGGCAATAATGTTTTAGGTATTATTTTGTTTTTTTAAAAAAATCAATGGCAAAAAGACAAATGCTTGACAATTAAATAGACTAAAACGTTTTAAATATTATTTTAGATAACTTTTTATATCTGTTTACTCTGTCAAACATTTTAAATATTATTTTAGGTAACTTTTTATATCTGTTTACTCTGTCAAACATCCGTCTTTGTGCCACTAATTTGCTTTTAATAAATAGTCCCGCTCTAAAATAATATGTATATATTATGCTTCCTACTACCAAGCCTTGGTTAAAGATTTGGCAGCTCGCCCTTTTCCATTTCTCGAAACATTATACTATAAAAGAAAGTATATGATACAAAAGAGATAATTATGAAAGCTATTTGAAAAAAGAAAAGGACAGTTTTCCTGACCGATTTCTTCAAAAATGCGTTTAGTCGGATCAGTTTAGCATCAATTACAAGAGTGCTAGCCGGGTGGTCCCGGATGTAGTCGTCAATATCTGCTTCCTCAGGGGCTGCTGCTACTTAGAATCTTTATCTGTTCCTAGCAGACAAGAGTCAATACTAGAGTTTGTGTTTTGAGCATACCAATTTGCAATTTTCTAGCAATAGGTTGTACTAACAAAAGAAAAGGCAATCGATCAGCCCAAGGGAGGAGCCAAGTGAATGGAAGGTTCTGTGAAAAAATACACTAAATATATTGGGTTAAAACTAATGTTGGATCCTTTTGGATTTTTCATTCGTTTACTTCATATAATTTTTACTTCGCCACTGTATAGATAAAATATTCAAATGTAATGGTTCTGGCTCCCCATGCACACAATAATCAAGTCTTGTTAAAATAGCATTGAGATTGGCATATGCCTGAGATTATTAAACCAATGTACATAATTACTTGTATCCTTAAACTTCTACAGTAACTTTCTAGATCTATTATATATGTAAGAATGTAAGATACAATCATACAAGATTCAGATCAAGAAGGCCTTTATAGGAATATTGTGCATAATGTCATCCAAGAGTTGTGCTTATGTGGCGTTCTAGTCATCATTCATTCGTATAATCAGGCATAAGTTATAAATTGGTGTTCCTTAATTCCTCTGTAAATTACTGCTATGGTTGCTGTGTGCAATGTTTTTCTCCTAAATCTGATGTTGTTTTATGGTTTTCTGACATCCTACACTTTGAGCATGCAGTTAAGTAAGTTGCTATCATCACGCTTTTATGTCTGCTTATTGCACAAAGAAACTGGACTATTTTTGTTCAGTTAATGGGAATGTTTGATGTGTTATCTGCAGAGGACTTAAAAATGGAGGAGCAATATGCAGCAATGAATATCTCTCATTCTCTCATGAAGTCAATTCTTTCTGCAGTAAGTATCGTTAACTTTTTATCATGAGAGAACATATATTTTTACCTCGACATTATGATATGAAAGTTTACATATTCAGTTCTTTCTTGAAAACAATTTATAGGACTTAATAAATGGTGATCAATCATTTGGTATTCATGAAACTCATCAAGCCCCAAATGGTGTTTGCCTTGAAAAAATTGGAAATGGATCTGGACATGTTTCCAGGTAGGATGAAAGAGTAAATGTTTGGGAGTCAAGGAGGATGGTACTGGCATGCATGTTTGACATTCTGCAAATAAAGAAAAAAGACATCCAAAATTAAAGAAGGAAAAAGATATTATTACAGAGCGACAACTCCGTAACTTTTGACCTAACAATTAGGAAGCCCCATTTTTATTTACCTGGATAAATAGGTAAAAGAAAGCTAATTGAAGTAGAGAAAGTCACGTACCTACATAATGTAAAAATAGGCAATGCAGATTTTTAGCATAAAAATGAATATATATATTATAAAATAACACTTTCTTAGCACAACTCTTCCAAAAGCGAAACTCCTTGCCTGAAATATTGCACTATATTAAAAGAGATATTCAATGATTGAACCCCCAATATATATTAAGAACTCTTTATATTCCGTTCTACGTTATTTTACTCTCTTCAAAATATGATAGAACACAACTTACTTGGTTCAATACTATTTGGTAAGAAGAGCTTCTCTCTCGATGTTTATCCAAGTGGATAAGTGGAGAATAAGAAATACACCATCCCCTGCTTCAGCCCGCAGAATAGATACAAAGTATAACTATTTAGAATGTTGTTTATATGGTGAAGTTTCACAGTTTGTTAATTGAAACAGAGACATTGAATGGAGGTGTATGTGAATATGATGGTTTATATCGTACTCCTTTTGTTTTTGTAGATAGTGTACGTCTACCATATATGTTTTCAATAATCGGATTAAAAGAAAAAAATTCAATAACTGGATAGGCTTACAATACATATGATCTAATCACTTTCTCAAAGTCAACTTTGATATATACCCCAATCCAAAAAAGATGAGTGACTTGGTAGTCACTCTTGGAGGGAAAAACTTCATGTTGGCTCTTAAGTCGTACTCTTTATGGTACATTTTGATTTTATAGCTCTGGAGAATGATACTACTAGGGAGCAATTGTGACTATGACGATTGTATGATATACTCTTGGTTACTTCTAGCGAGGCTCCTCTCTTTGCCTTATGTTTGAGGATGAATATGAATTTTAGTGGTCAATGATGCAATGACCCTGAAGGTCATTTTTGACATTGTCGACTAAATACCATTTTGCACATCTTGAAAGTTTCCTTGAGTCGTTTTTGGTCAAGTCTGAAAGTTAGATTTTTGAAAATCTTGTAAAAATATTGAGTTTTGCTAAAAAATGAGTTTTCACAGGTTTAAAGTAAAAAAAATTCAGATTTTATGTCATTTCGAGTTTCAAGTGTCAAATTGTGATTTTGTCGATTTCATTAGCTTTGAAATGCTAAATCTTTTCTAGAAGAACTTACAGAACTGAATTTGGAGTTAGAATGGAGATTTTAGGCCCAAAAGTGCATTTTTAGTTCATTTTGGATCATAAGTTTGTCTTGGATCAACATTTGGAGTTCCGAAGCTTGAATTAGAACTTCATCAGTTCCATGGTTCATAGGGTGAAACTAACGCTAGATATGACTTCATTGCAATTTTTAGAGTTTTTGTGAATATTTTGAGCTTTTGAGTCCAAAAGTAGTTTAAATGACCTTTCTCGGGTTCTGGGATAAAGAGGTCCCAGACTCAAATTTTGGCCATTCCATTGAGTTTGAATTATTTTTTTGGTAGGGTTCCACGTTGGGTTTGAGTTAACGGGGTTTTGAACGAATCCCGAGGGTCATTTTCGTGCTTTGTTCTATGTGGTGTGTGCTGGTGTGAACTGGTTTGGTTTATTAGGGTTTACTCTCCACGTTCGCGCCTACACGTCCATGTTTATGAAGGTCAAATTACTTAGACCTCCACATTCATGGGAAGAAGGTCGCATTCGCAGAGTGTAAGAGTGCCTAATACCTTAAGCCTCCACGTTTGCAGAAGCTTCTCCATGTTCGTGGAGTGCCAAGCATCATAGCCTCCACGTTCGCAGATGCTTTTCCGCATTTGTAGACTGCAGGAGTTTGATTAGCCTCTGCATTCGTGGAGTGTTAATTTGCCTTTTTTTTAAAATAATAAATTAGAACTCTTGTGGAGAATAGACGAATATATTGACCAGTACATATGATTCAATTAAGGTCTGAATAATTAGGAATCCTATCATCTTTTTGACTATAAAAATCTGAAATAAACAATTTCGGCCTCGCCTGATCATTGGTTACTGAGAGGTTAGAAGTTTATCTTCACTTGGCAGATAGAGAATGCGCTTTAATTTAGTCTTGATTCTTGTGGATCGGAAGGTAGACTAGACTGGACCTGCACGACCCTCCTAATTATATGCATAAATGACTTGTTTTTATTACACAAGAACTAGTGGACTTTTTAAAAGACGTGATTAAACCCTTTTCCACCATTTTTGGCATTCTAAGCTTCATTTTCAGGAGGGATATTGCAGATTTTCAAGGAAAATCAATTGGATTAGTGATTCAGAGTATCGTAGGAAGGGAAAAGCTTCGGAGTTGACTTGATTTGGGACTTTATATAAGGCAAGTGGACTTCTAACCTTTTGTTAAGGATAATTAAACCTTATATGCTCTTACCTGTATAGAATTGAGTGCTTTGGGGGTAGAATGGGATCAATATAGGCTTGATTATGATATTTTGGATTGAGAAGTCAGTCATATGGTGACAACTTGACTTGTGAATTCATTATGGATGCGAAATCTATGGGAGTTTATGAATCATTTGATGTTAATGTGGTAATCATGCTTACTTTGTGATGTGAATGTTATTGACATTATGATTATATTGATATGTTGAGGAAAATGTGACATTTACGATATTGAGTTACTCCGTTTCGGTTGTTGAGACATATGATTCATATGGACATCTCGCATATTTTACTGATACCATAATAACTATTGTGCCATCTACATATGTGTTTTCTTGATGATTCATTAAAAATTAAAAGCAGAAGGGAAATGGTTTCGGGTAGTGAAAGAAAAGAAAGAAAGAAATGAAAAGCCGAAGGGAAATGATTCCGGCAAGATAGGAAAGTAAGTGCTGAAGGAAAATGGTTCAGGAGGATACATGGTCCATATGTGACCCCAATGGGTTCCCTGAGGCATAATTATAATTATTTGATGTATATCATAGAATAAACATGCATCATGATTATTTGACATTGCAACGCATTATTCACATTTCACGGCATTCACTCCATCTTATATTGCTCCGGTTTGATATTATTATATGAAATGCTTACGAGACTGGTTATTGATTATATCATTTGACTTTTTTATAATTGGACCCCTTTGAAATGTGATGTTATGTGATGAGTATATGTAGATCCTTGTGATCTCACTATGTTGTATACATTGTGCTGGGACTTTTCAGAGCACTGGCTTGTAGCTTTGTGATATGTGGTTGAGTTTTAAGGAGTACTTGTGTTTCTCATTGTTTTACTTTAGGTTAGTTCCATTTGCTGAGTATCATGTTGTTTGGTGCTCACCCTCTTGCTACATTTTTATAGTTTGCAAGCCTAGTCCCTTTGGTTTGACTTTTCTCCTTACAGGATGGAGCTTTCAAACTATTCTTGAGGTAGCTGCTTATGTCTTTAGCAGAACTTCGAGAAGTCTATTATTATGTTATATTTTGTTTGAGAACTAGACATTTGAGACTTGTAATTCTTTGAGTATTCTGTATTTAGAGGCTTCTGCCTCTGACATTAGTTTTGGGAAGGTGTTAGTTTTGGCTTAGAATGTTTATCTATCATTTTTGGACTGTATATCTTTCACTATTATTATTATGTTAGGTTATTAATGTTGGGCTGACTCACCTTGGTAGGTTAGATGAGTACCATCATGCTCGGATTTCGGGTCATAACAACATTTTCCAATGAGCTTATCCATCATTAAATCATGTGTTTCTATAAATATCTCTCCTTTGTTTTTCCACGATTCAAGCATAACACTCAAAAGCTTTTTGATTGCCTTTTCATTTGAGATAATTATCTCCCAGTAAGTAAATCCGATTAGTAATTGTCATGAATCTGATGTGCATGTCCTGGATTGTCTCACCTTTCATTATCTAGAATAGCTTATACTACTTATTTATAAGGCTTGAAAATCATACTACCAAAGACAACTAAATGAGTGTGAATTTATAAATTGAAGAAAAATATTTAGATACCATAACTACCAAAAATATAATCCTTTATCTCATTTTATATGTCATCATTTGACTTGGCACAATATTTAAGATTTTTTTTTGAAATTGTGTTCCAAAATAATTCTTGAATATACTTAACTATTAAATTTAGTGTTGCCCAAAACGACAAATAAAATGTATACATTTTCTGAAATCAAAAAAAACATTCAAAGGGACCTAGTCTCTACAACTTACAAAGAAAGATCGTGCAGTTAGCAGGATGATTGTTAACTATCTTCTATGTTTTCTACTTGTTTTGGATTACAAACATAGTTTGAATAGTAACACGATGTATAATTTTATCAAGATATTTATATAACTATCATTCAATCTATTTTCATGAAGTTCATGATAAATATATTACATTTATTCCAAATGCTATGGATAATCCTTACACAACCTCAACCTCCTTTTATTTTTGATGACTCTTCTCCTGTCGAAAATCATATTAGATGATTTAAATAAAGAATCTTTTCCTTAGATTATATATGTTCGCCCATAGTCTATTATCTTTTTGGTTAATGAATATCTCCTAATTTGGTCAAACTCTTTTCAATTTCTTTTTTCAGAAAAGTCGTTATAACAATTAGAAGGTTTCAAAAGCGCAAAAATATCGGAAGATCTCATCAAGCCAAGGAAACTTAAGTGGTTCTTAACAAAGATATACCTTTAAAAAGTTTGGGAGAATGCCTCCTCTTCAAACAAATGTCCCAAATAAAATTCAAAGACGTCCAGAGTTTCCATTTCCAACTCTCAATATCATAAACATTTTTTCTAGAGAGATGAGAGTTGAGTTCAATAGCTTTATCATCCACCACATCACGTTCAATTTGGTAGTACAAACCCAATCAACAACCCACATTGGTACATCAGAAATCATGTTGATAGTGGGATACAACAACAAGATGACCCATTTTTTAGAATGCCAAGCATAACAGGACTACTTATTGAAAGTATTGACGATAACCATGAGTTGGTGCCTAATTTCATGAGTGATTATGCTCAAAATTACTATAATTTATACCAACTCATGCTAAAAATTATAGTCATTTTGAACATGATCACCCATGACATTAGGCACCAAGTCATGCTTATTATTAGTGCTTTAAATAATTAGTCCTTCTGAGTTTGGCATTCTAATAAATGGGTCATCTTGTTGATGTATCCTACTATCAATATTATTTTGGATGTACAAATGTGTGCTGTTGATTGGGTCTGTATTGCTGAATTGAATGTGATGTTGTGTATGATAAAGTTGTTGAGCTCAACTCTCATCTCTAGCAAAAATGTTTATGATATTGAGAGTTGGAAATGGAAAGTCTAGACGTCTTTGAATTTCATTTGGAACATTTATTTGAAGAGTAGACATTCTCTCAAACTTTTTAAAGGTACAATTTCGTTGATCAGAACCATTGGAGAAGAGGGAGATGAGAGAGAGGGTGAAGTTAGGTCAGTAGTCAAGTGTCTTTTGGCAAGAGAAGGGGGGGGGGGGAGGGGGCTATGGTGATTTTTTCGGTAAGGTTTCACCAGAAATGTAGAGGATGGTGGCTTGTTTTCAAAAGGGAAAGAGAAGATAATTTTTCATGGTTTTCTGTTAGAAATTCTACTCTTCCTTGTAACAATGTAAAAGTTATATATATGCTTCAAAAACCTAATGGGCTAAAAATACGGGCCTAAATTATGGGACAACTAAACATATTCATACAATTTTAATATGTGTAAAAAAATGAATTATTAGACTGTGTTAAGATAATTTAAAACCAAACAAATTAAAATTCTAAAAAATTAATCTAAAATTGCTAAAAAAAATATTTTAAACTATTAAAAAATAACAATGTAAAAGTATGAATTTTTAAAAAGTTAAGCCAAAACTAGGTGTTAACATATACCGGAAAAAATTCGAAAACCCAAGAAATAAAAAAAAATTCGAGGTGAAAAAATGAGAATTTTATTAGTTTGGTTTGATTCATACATTTAAAAATTGAACATAAATAATCTAATTTAGTATTAGAAAATCTGAATCAAACTGAAAAGGTGCCACATTCAAAATGTAGACACATTTAGATTAAAAAAAGTATGTGAAGACTTCATATACACACACACACATGGATGGAGAAATTTTTAAAACATATCATATCTATCAAATCATATTCACAAGGGAAGAAACGAAAGTAATTTAATTTTTTGTAATTTATTGTATATATGAGGCATAGAAGGTATATCCTTAAACAAAATTCCATTTATTCTCAAATCTAATTTAAGATGCAAAGAAATAAAAAACATTATTTGACTAGATATGTCACAATGAACAATCACACTTGAAGCCACAATAAAACAAATAGGTTTATTATAAGAAATTATCAACATGATGTCATTTCAAGTCCATCCCTTATATTTTCTCTACATGCCTTGCACAAATAATACTATAACGTAGTTAACATGCAAACATTACATACTCTATGGATGTTGAGTTTTTCCCTTTGTATGGATCCTTGCTTCTTTTAGGTCTAAAATGAATAATAAGTACAATCATCAATGAATGATGGTATAAAGATATACGATATACACTGAAATCCGAACTCATCGTCAATTTCATGATCATTCTACTCAAATTAGGCTTTTTCACTATTAATTTCAACTTAAAAATCCTCCCCTAAAATTAACCACCATAGATTTTAGAGATTAAAAATAAAACTACAAATTAAGGGAGTAAATAACTTACCCTTATCGAAGAGAACAATGAAAAATAGATGAAAAATGCCTGTAACACCCCACAATTCTATTCATAAGATACAAATTTATTTTGTAAGTATATAAGATTGAACATAGTGATAACTTACATATACCTATATTTAAAGGCTCATTTCTATATGTGTGAAGGGTATTAGAAGTCGATTGTTAGGTTCATAAGAGACCTCTAGTACTTAGTCAAGTTCAAAGCTTTCCTATTGATTAAGTTTTCGCATTAGGTTATGCACAGGTCAACTTTAAATGATCTTAACTCTCAGCACACAGAGAATTAGATGGCCCATAATATATCAAATTAAATATTTTGAATCTTCTTTCCAACTCAACTAATTTTGCCTCATTTGGAGTTTGACGCAAGAAGTTATAATTGTTTAACCACAGATTGCCAGAGCAAACTTGATTCTGTGACCTTGACTTACGAGTCATGGGTTGAACTACAACCCATACTTTTAGTTCATGGAATGACATCTGCAAGTCCATTTTTAGGTCTCAAATTCTATGGATCCAATTATGGGTCAGAAAGCTTTAACAAGTCGTAGTTTGGGTATGCAAAATGAGTTTTAGAACCTCAAAATCCACTCTAGTTTCTACGAACAGACTATACGGTCCTTCTAAGCTTCCATGGACCGAAGATAGTCCTATAGATGACTTAGATAGTGTTTCTAAGAAAAGGCATTTTTGGCCTTTCTCACCCTTTCTAAGTCTAAACTTGATAATTTTTCGCCTAATCAAACCCCTAAACGTTATTCTTCAACACATTATGCTAAAAAACATTCTAAAGATTTAGAACATATTTTTAAGAGAAGAAAAGCTAGGGTCTTAAAGAAGCTAGTGAGTTCTTCAAAGTTCTTGAGGAATTTAGTTCTTCTAGGCATGTAAGGCTTACAAAAATCCTATTATATTATCCTACCATCATGTATCTACTAGTTTCTTTGAATATCCAGATGTTAGTTGAGAACAAAATTTCTTTATTACAGGTAAATATTCTTGGTTATACAGTTTTTTTTTTAAGAAAAACATGATATTTACTAAAATTTTATATTATATTGAGATCTTAAGTCGAGATACTACTTTTAATTGCTAAACTAGTTAAACCTTAAAGTTACTACGAAAATCCATGAATTTCTAAATATTTCTTTAAACTAAAGAAAAGTTTTAGCATAAGTATTTTATGAACAGTGAAGCATGAAAAATATGATTTTAGACATTTTTGAGAAAAGTTAAGAGAACACCAAGTTGGGCAAGTACCAAAGAAAAGAAACGCAAAACTTTGAGAAAATATGTTCTTTCAAGTATGAAATATAATTAATACTTTTGGGAGTAGTATTGAACACCAATTTGGAAATAATTTAGACTCAAATTTCACTTAATTTCGTCAAGAACTGGCTATGAAATTGACAGGCAAAGTTTTCACAAGTTTCACGAAGGTAATCAGCTAAAATAGTGAATTTACCTCGGAATATGCATCGAACCAAATCAACCTTCACCACAATATTCCGTGCACAAATTCGAGTCATGCAGACTTTTGAATCATAAAAAATGGACTAAAAATAAAGATTTCACGAGCTTTTGAAGTTGAGGATAGGACTGTTGCGAAGGGTGATGACCTTTTTATATGCCACTCACAAGCCTTCGCGAACACGAAGAAGTCTTCCGCAAATGTGAAGGTGTAGGGGACCTACCTTACTCTGTGAACAGGATATTGACCTCCGCGAATGTGGAGGGTAATGTTTGTAGGTGATGCACTAGCTAAGCCCAAAATTTCCCCTAGGCATTCCCGAAGGGTACGGTGTAGTACCCCTCATGTGCTTTGAAAATGTCCTATATTGTAATTCTTGCATATCTCAAAATTCATGCATGATTTTAAAAATCCAACTTCATATTCTTGTTCAGGGTGAAATATTGAGTTGGAAAAAGGTAGCCCTCAATTTTTAGATGACCCGAAGCAAAAAATAATTTTCGCTATGAGGATCATTTTTAGTGTACCTACACGCCTAGGCCGCGACGCTCCTGGAGTATGCCTTAGTTCAATTAAGGCCTTTGTGCCTGGGCGTGGACCAGCGCATTTGTTTCTCTATTTTTCCAGCTTAGTTCAGGGGCATTTGGGTAATAACGTAATGCCCATTTAAACGTGAAACCTTCATCCTTTGGCCATTTTTCAACTCAAAAACTTTCATAAACCTTCTCAAAACCTCACCAACTAATCCCCCATTCAATTCCAAGAACCTAAAGAGCACACTTTGGATTTCAAGGACCTAACTCAAGCTTTAAGTATTCCTCAAGTTTATTTCAAGAAATTCCAAGTTTTAGGTATGTGGGTATTCATCTATGGGTCCTTTCACCCATGGAGCCTAACCCTCTCTTATGATGAAAACTCCATAATTTCAAGTTTTATTCTTCATGGGTAAATCTATCATGCATTATGAACATGAGTAATGATTTATTTTACCAAGTATTGAGTTATTATGTATTAATTGCTATTGAAAGTTCATTCCATGAGTTGACTTGAAACTATTGAAGCTATTCTTGATATGAAATATGGGAACTATGCCACATTGTGAACTTTTGATGGATTTCATGACACCCATAAATAAGGGTTTTACTACTTTTTTGGTAG
Source organism: Solanum ossicruentum (assembly GCA_025774065.1). NCBI lineage: Eukaryota > Viridiplantae > Streptophyta > Magnoliopsida > Solanales > Solanaceae > Solanum > Solanum ossicruentum. The sequence continues at coordinate 12,898 of JAOTQR010079210.1, forward strand.
GTGAATTACATGACCTTAAAATGAATTAATTTCACTCATCCATGTTTTATACTATCAAATTACATGATTTTGAGCATGTGTCAATGCACCCACCATGTTTGACTAAACTACATGACACGAATTCTTATATTGATGATGAATTATTGCATGATTTGCAAGTCAAGTGTTTTCATGATAATTATGGGCTCCCAAGCATGTATTAAATTTATGAAAGGTTTCTATGATTTACAGGTGACAAGTTGAGACTTATTCTATAATTCCACCCTTTTGTGAGAAAATTATGTCTATTTGACGGGTCAAGCATGATTACTATTTCACCCTCATATTCAAGCCAAGCTCACTAGTAGGGTTCAAGCATGTTACAATTTCTACCCTCATATGAAATGCAATACCTAGTAGAAGGGGTCAAGTCCATGTATTATTTTATACCCTCTATTATAAAGTATATGCCCATGTAGGGATCAAGTATGTGAATAAGCTACTCATGCCATGTTATCAAGTTTTTTACAAGTTATTCATGTTATGATTAAACTTATGATTATTTCAAGTATTCCATGGGATTAAACTTAGCACATATTGAGGCTTAAGGTGGGGGCTCGACTAAAGTGGTCCTTATATAAAGTCTTAGTCTCTAAACTATGTGCCACTATAGGATTATATTATTTCCCTAAAAGGTTACTAGTGGATCCCTCTAGGTCAAGTTACCCACAAAATTGGGTCAAGAATGGTTTACCTTGGCACATAGACCATGCCTTCTCCGGTGGGGTGTCAAGCATCGGGATTTCATGTAGTAGCTAGTTTGGTCTTATATATCAGTTAAGGTTTCCTCCCACATATGTATGTTATTTTATGTATGTTGATGGTTTACATGCATATTTTATTACGAACATAGATCATACATGTCATATTGACATTATATCCATTGTTTGTGATTATGCATCTTGATTATCTTGGATTATGTCTTTTTGCATTGCACCCTGCATACTTAGTACATTCTAAGTACTAATGGATACTCTATGCCTACATGATATCACCATGTACGGACCAAAGCTCCTATCATCCTCTTCCATGTGGGTAGTTGCTTTGCTTGAAGAGGCCTTTAGTGAGTCCTCAACTCCGAGAACAATATGTACCTCTCATTCATGCTATATTAAGAATTTTTTATTATGTTTAGATACTTATCGTTTGGGGGTGAGCCCGAGAAGTGTCTTGGTACCCGCTTTATTCTATGTAGAGGTGTTGTTGGATAATATGGTTTTCTATGCTTTTGAGCTTGAATCTTATTATGTTTTTGTTGGTATGAAAGACTTCCCTTAGTCCTTATTCCCTTATTCATGTTGATATTTGTTGATGATGAGATGAAAGTTCCAAGTCTTGCTTCCCTTAGACCATATTATCACTTATTATTTCTTTATTTGGCTTTCGCAACCAAGGATGTGTGAATGGTATGCTAAGAGACTTGTTTAGAGTCCCTTTGGGTTCCCTATTCATCGTGTCACATCTAGGCCCTAGGCTTGGTTCATGACATCCAGTGTCTGTTTTATGAAAATGAATAACCACATGGATTTTGACGTTCTGGATCGAATGGTGCAGTCAAAATTCCCAATGGTGCATCCTACTGAAAAATGAGGATCCCACTTCTTTTCGACTAATTTTAGCTAAAAGAACAGAGGGGTAAAAATGCTACTGGATGCCTGTGTCAACTGATAAAGGGTCATTTTGGACTATTTTTGATTTTCTATACCTTGCTGCAACAATGGTTTTCCATTTGAGTGCGTTTAGCTATGTTTTTACAGAAACACACTTTTTAGCTTATTTGAACTCATTGTGAAACTTTTAGCTCATAATCATACCAGGACCCTCCATCCTCAGACCAACCTCTCTCCGAGCCTAAATCCACGATTCTAGAATTGGTGGAACAATTAGAATCCCATTCTGAGCCCGTTTGCTAGAATTTTGTTAGAATTTTCATTTTAACAACTTTAATTTCTCGCTAACTTGTAAACTTATGCAATTCACAACCAAAAATGCCAATCATCATCCCAATAGTTTCAATAGGTCATAAAAGGTCTAAGGTTACTATACTGAAGCAAAAACAATGGAGATAATACAGTAAAATAGAATTGACCCAGAGGGTCATTATGCTTTGTGCCTCCTATGGCAAAACCAGAGCCATCTTTGTCCAGCATGGTAATTGTAGCAATTGGAGTGTCCCTTATGTTAGCTTCCATGTCAACTTTTTCAATATTTCCTTGATGTACTGTAGCTAATGGATGGAAACACTTGATGGTAATTACTTGTTTGAAGTTTAAGAAATAATTTAATCTTATCCATCATGCTTCAAAGTCATTACTCATGAGTTGTGGAAAGTCAACCCCTATGCATTAATCAATGTCCTCATACTTAAATATATACCTGAATAATCAACACATTTGTAATGACTCCAAAGTTCATTTTTGACATTTCTGACCAAATCACCATTTTTCCTTCCTAAAAGTTACCTTGAGTCAATTTCTAGTCAAATCTGAAAGTTAGATTTTGAAAATGTTGTAAAAAGTTTGAGTATTGAAAAAAAAGGAGTTTATAATTGATGAAAAAATTAGAAAATTTGAGTTTTAGGTCATTTCAAGTTTCAAGTATTAGATTGTGATTCTGTCGATTCCATCAGCTCCAAAATGCATATTTTGGTGCAGGGAAACTTGCAAAACTGTATTTGGATTTTAAATTGAGATTTTAGGCAAATGTTGCATTTTTAGTTTATTTTGGAACATAATTTTGACTTAAGTCAACATTTGGAGTTCAAAGGCTCGAATCGGAATTCCGTCAGTCCTAGCGACTCCGGATGGTCAAAATAACGCTAGAAATGATTTCACTGCAATTTTTAGAGCTTCCATGAATATTTTGAGTTTTTGAGTTCAAAACTAGTTTAAATGATCTTTCTCGGGTTCTACATCAGGGAGGTCTTGGACTCGAATTTTTGATCTTTCTATTTGAGTCCAGATCATCCTTTCTAAGAGGGTTCCATGTTTGATTTGAGTTCATGGGCTTCCAAATGAACTTCGAGGGTCTTTTTCGTGTTTTGTTCTTTACTGTGTGTGCTAGTGTGAATTGGTTCTAGTGAATCAGGGTTTATTCTCTGCATTCGCGCCTCAACGTCTGCATTTGCGGAGGTCAAATTACCTATACCTCCATGTTCATAGAGTGTAAGAGTTCCTAGTCCCTTAAGCCTCCGCATTCGTGGACACTTCTCCGCGTTCGCAGAGTTCTTAGCATCATAGCAGCCATGCTTGCAAATGCTTCTTCGCGTTCGTGGAGTGCAAGAGCTTGACAAACTTCCACATTTGTGGATACTTATTTGCGTTCGTGGAGTGTTAATTACACCTAAACAAATAGAATTTTTAAAATACGTGTATAGCATTGAATGCTTTGGGGGGTAGAATTGGATCAATATAGGCTTGATTATGATATTTTGGACTGAGTAGTTAGTCATATGGTGATATCTTGACTTGAGAATTTATTGTGGATGCAAAATATATGGGAGTTTGTGAATCATTTGGTATTGATATTGAGATGATATTGATATTGAGATGATACTTACTTTGTGATGTTAATATTATTAAGACTGTGATTATATTGATATATTGTGGAAAATGAGACATTTATGATATTGAGTTACTCAATTTCGATTGTTGAGGCATATGATTCATATGGACATCTTTCATAGTTTATTGATACAATCATGATTATTGTACCATCTATACATACATTTTCTTGATGATCCATTGAAAATGAAAAGCTGATGGCAAGTGGTTCTGGCTAGTGAAAAAAAAGAAATAAATGAAATGAAAAGCCGAAGGGAAATGTTTTCGGCAAGATATGAAAGTAAGTGATGAATGAAGATAATTCAAGTGGCTACATAGCCTATGTGTGGCCCCCATGGTTTCTGTCTGAGGCATGATTATGATCAGAAGATATGTATCATAAGTCAAATATGCATCATCATTATTTCACATTGCACTACATTATTTACATGTCATGGCATTCACTTCATCTAATATTACTCCGGTTTTGTATTACTATATGAAATACTTATGAGATTGGATATCTATTGTATCGTTTGACTTGTTTATAGTTGGATCCCTTTGAAATGTGATGCTATATGATGAGTACATGTAGATCCTTGTGATCTCTCTATGTTGTACACATTGTGTTGGGACTTTTGTGAGTGCAGTTTGTAGTTCTGTGGTATGTGGTTGGGTGTTTAGGAGTAATTGTGTTCCTTATTGCTTCACTTTAGGTTAGTTCATTGGTTGAGTACCTTATCGTTTGGTGCTCACCCCCTTACTGTATATTTGTAGGTCGCAAGCCCGGTCTTTGATTATACTTTTTTGCTTATAGGATTGAACTTCCAAATTACTCTTGAGGTAGCTGGTTATGTCTTCAGAAGACCTTCGAGAAATCCATTATTATGTTATGTTCTATTTAAGAACTAGCATTTGAGACTTGTAATTTATTGAGTATTCTCTATTTAGAGGCTTATGAATATGACACCAATCTTTGGAAGGTGTTATTGTTGGATAATAATATTTATCTATCCTATTTATATTGTTTATCTTCTGCTATTATATTATGTTGGGTTATTAACTGTTGGGATGACTTACCTTGGTGGGTTAGGTGAGTGCCATCAGGTTCAGTTTTTGGGTCATGACAATTTGGTATTAGACCCTTAGGTTCATAGGTCTCACATGTGTATAAGCCCAGTCTAGTAAAGTCTGGAGGATCAGCATGAGGATATCCATTAATTATCCTTGAGAGGCTATGAAGACTACTAGGAATCTTTTCGTACAAGCCCAGTCTAATCAAATCACTTGTGAATCTTTTTGTTGGCCTTTTGACAGATGGTGAGCACTAGAGTTACACCAGATATCGGAAGAGGGGGTGAAATCCCTGATATTTCTATTGAGGCCCCATCTAGGGAAAGGAGTTATGCGAGAGAACAAGCAAGAGGCCAGGGTCGAGGAGCAGCATCGGCTAGAGATTCTGAGCGAAGTTTCTCTCCCAAGCCAGCTATGGAACCTAGAGAGTAGCAAGTTCCTCCTGAGTTTGCTGCAACACTACTACTCCAGGGTAATCTATTGAGAGTTTTAGGTGTGCTTGAGACTATAGGGTAGGCATATAGCCCAACTGATACATTCAGTACTTCTCAGACACGAGTTGGGGTTTGGTCTCCGAGTCAATAATAAGCCCCTAAGGCCGTGTATAGGTGGAACAACCACTAGCAGCACCTATTAATTTTGTTGAGGTTCCTCCAGTAACTGCCTTGACCGATGATGAGCAGCATAAATATAAGGGGTTTAGGAAGATGAACCCACCTCAATTCTAGGGTGGGAAGACCAAGGATGCACATGAGTTCTTGATTATTTATAGGGAACTTCTTGAGATCGTTTTGCTAGCCAAGACCAATGATATTTGATATGTTACCATCTAGCTTCATAGACTAGGCAGGGATTGGTTGGGGGGGGGGGACTTATATGGGATCTTTTCCAGTTGATTCTCCTCTAATAACTTGGGAGACATTTGCTAGTTCTTTCTATGATAGATTCATTCCTTAGGGTGTTAGGGAGGGGAGTCATCTAAGGTTTGAGAGTCTGAGGCTGGGTTCTATGCTAATTTTAGAGTATGAGATTCATTTTTGCCAATTTCCTTGGCATGATATAACCATCATTCCTACAAAGAAAGAGAGAGTTCGCCGATTTCTTAGAGGGTTGACTTATCCTATTAGACGGTCAGTATTTTGGATGTCTAAATATGTAGCATCTATTTAGTCCTTGTTAGTGTTGCCAAGGAAGTAGAGCTCATGTAGAGAGGGGAGTTTAGAGACCTCATTAAGGTCCTTTTATCAGGACAGTTGTCAAGTGTCTGATTTGCAGGTAGAGATATGAGTGATGGAGTTGGATTATTTTAGCCCTAAGGCTTAGTTCTTCTTCATTGATGTCATCGACAAGTGGTCAAGATCCCCATGCTTAACATAATGTTAGACAAAGATCATCTAGTTTTTAACAGAGGCCTACGAGCTGAGACAGTTGCAGTATTCCTTATGTTCCCTCGTAGTAATCATTCATCCCTAGGTCATGTTATGGGTGTAGATCTCCAGGTTATCTTATTCAATATTGTTCCATCACTATCAGTTCTAGGTACAACTCATAGACTAGGAGATAGGGTAGAGGATATTTTGACAGGGGTGGACGTACTAGAAGTAGAAGAGTGGGTGATGTCCCCACACAGTTGAGTGGTAGAGGAGTAGCTTTGACTGGAGAAAGATAGAGTAGTCAGTATTGTGTGTTTTCAGGTAGACCCAAAGCTAAGGCCTTAGATTTATCATAGGTATAACTATGTTTTTCTATCACCCTACATCTGTGTTATCTGGTCCTGGCTCCACTTGTTCATGTATGCTTGTATATCTCTCCTTATGGTTTGATTTTCCATGTGATATCTTGTGTGTCCCTACCTATGTTTTGACCTTAGTAGATGAGCTTTTAGTAGTGGATCGGGTGCACAGACCCCGTCTTGTGACTTTCGTAGGATATGAGGCTTGGATAGACAAAATTATCTTAAGATATGGTAGAATTTTAATGTTATTTTAGGTATAGATTGTCTATCTCCATATTGTGATCTTCTAGATAGTTCTACCAAGACCACGACTTTAGCCATGCTAGATAGACTAAGGATAGAGACATTGGTCTTTGAGCACAAACCCAAGTTACTAAGGAACTAGTAGATGTTTCACTTGCTTAAGTAGTAGAGTTTGACATTACTGTCACATCTAGAGAGGACCAGCTGGCTGTTACTATGGATGTTGGGTCTAGAGTCGATCATAAGGAAATTCTAAGTGATGAATTTCGAAAAAAGGGGGTATTAATATATGGGATGTGGAGTTTATCCCAGAGGTTCATTTGAGGTTTGAATAAGTTCACTTGTAAGATTGAAAAGGGAATCGATTTCATAGGTAAATCAGGATCCAAGACTTCATGGTAAGTTTGTATTTGTGATAGTCAGGTAATGATATGATGGATTATGTTAGTTCTGAGCATTTCGAAGGGGATTTGAGCATGGGTTTGATTATGGAGTCTCTCATTTTCAATGGTGGAAAGACTCAATGGGGTTTCATTTGAGTAGTTTGGTGAAGAGCAAATTAATAATGAAAAATGGATTAAGAGCAAGTACATGAGTCTCGAGAATAAAAAAGTTTAAGCATTTGGGATGGAGTCATGCGTAAATGTTAAGCATTCAAACCTCTTTGCAACATTGCTGATGGCATGAAGTTAAGTAAAGGAGAATAAACATCATGCTTAGATCCATGGCTCAGGATTGTAAATGGTATGGGTTTTTTGCTTCGGGCTTATGTGATAATATGAGGTGGGCGGATTCACCATCGGGAATGAAAGATTGTCCACCACTTTTAAAAAATTTGGCTTAGGTTGGATGACAAACAATGATGTGTGAGAAATCTTGCATTTTCTATTCAATTGGATTGTTCAGACATAATAGATGACTCTTGGAAGCACAGTAGAAAGGGACTTATGGTTTTATATGGGTTATTAATGAGTTTGGATTAGGCGGATACCACTTCATTAGTGGAAGTTAGCCTAGTCTATCATGATAGGTCATGTAAATGCTTAGTGGCTAATAAAGGTTATACCCTCATGGCATACATAATTCATGGGGTGATCAAGAATTTTCTGGGTTTGGCATGAGGGTATGAGTGTTTGAGTGTGAAGGTTGAGATATTTTGTCACGACCCAAGCTTAGAGCCTAGATGTTACATCGTGAATAAGAACTCAAAAAGGGACCCCAAACAAGCCTCTTAACATATTATTTGCACATCATTGGTCGCAAAAGCAATTAAACAATAACAAAAGAGTAGAAATAAGGACAAAGGGACTAAGGGAAGTCTTTAATAGCATAAATCATCAAAATAGTTACAACTCAAAGCATAGTTACATAACTTGTCCAACAACACCTCTAAACCTGGAATTGAGCGGGGGCCATGAGACTTTCTAGGCTCACCCTCATAGTCATCTGCATCTAAACAAAGAAAATAGTCTTTACATAACATAGGATCAATAGTTATTTTCCTCGGAGTTAAGGACTCACCAAACTTACTTCAAGAGATAGTACTAGCGACGTAGAGGAGGGGGATGATCAAGTGGAGCTCAGGTTACTACATGGTAACATTATGTGGGTATAGAGTATGGGTTAGTATGTTTGAATGTACTAAGTATGTAGGATTCAATAAAACAATAGATAGGCAACATAGTCAAAATGCATAATTATAAGCAAGGAATGGTATATTAACAACATGGCATGCATGATCAATACTCAATGTAAAACATACTTGTATAAAACATATTACATGTGTAGAAAGATACCATCATCATAGACCAAGCATCTAACACTTGGAATCCAAGGCCAAACTCCCTTAAAAGGTGATTGAAGTATCTACCCCTCAATTGGTAGTACGGGCCTACCATCCCCCGACAAGGTGATCAAGGTATGTACCCCTCAACATGGTAGCATGGTCCTAGCACCCCCCGACAAGATCATTGAGGTATAAAACCCCTTCAACAAGGTGTGGTCAACGTGCAACACTATAGATTCTTTTCATGAAATCAACACATACATACATTCATTTCAACATTATAAAGTCACTTAACTCATAAGCCATGCAATAGACCTTCAATAACTTAAAAACCTTTATCCAGACATCTTATCAAACACTTGACGGATGTGTAATGCTAGTTCAAAATCATGCAATTGAAGAGTGAAATCATGTAAGAAGACTTAATGTAAATTAACCCACCAACACTAGGTAAAATCCTCATGCAATATACATTGAAACCCTTCATCAAATCTCATAATTGATCATAGATTCATAGCTCGAAACATGCTTAAACAGTCTACATTTTATAAAACCCCAACATCGTTCATAATCAATTCATAATCAGAAATATCCATAAATAAATCAACTTGAAAACATACAATTTACATAAAAAAGAAGATTGGGCAACATGGGTGAAAGGTCCCAATGGTTGAAGCCCACATAGATTATCTTTGGAGATTTCTTTGACGAAGATTTTAATGAGAATTTGAAGCTTAAATGGAATTATTGAGATCCAGAATGAGTTTGGGACACTTGATTTTGGATAAAATATTTGGCTAAGTGTTAGAGAGACTTTTGGGGAATGTCTTGTATGATAAGGGGTTGAAAAATAACCAAGTATAGGTGTTTTTATGCATAGGGAGGCTTAGACCCAAGGCCTCAAAGCCTTGGACCGATGCAAGAAAAATTGGCAAAAACATATATATAGGTCCGCGTACCAGCCATGTCACGCTAGGGACATGGATCGATTCTATTTTGTAAAATTTTTGGAAAATAAAATGTTAATATGGTTGCTCTAAAATTGGAGTTAGACCAATTCCTCACTCAATTTTTCCCCTGATCATGAATATGAAGTCAGATTTTTGATGTCATGCAGGGATTTTGATATAAATTGAAAGTACGATTACAAACATTTTTGGGCACTTTTTGGGACGTTTCAATATCTCCCCCTTAGGAACATTCATCCTTGAATGTCAAAGAAGTATACATAAGAAGAGTAATCTTGAAGGAATCAGCCCACTAAGAATCTAAGAATGCACTTAAACACCACTTTCAAAAATCTCAACATAAGTATCAAGATGACTACGAACTTGTCAACATAAACATGACTGCATGCAAATGACATTAGGGATGAAACATAATACATGAAATCACATAGAGGACTTGAATTGGTACCTTAGGCTTGAATAGAGTGGAAGAGATAGGGATATTTCTCTTGCATGTCCGCCTCAGCTTCCCATGTGGAATTTTGAACTAGTTGGTTCCTCCAAAGGACCTTGACAAAAGCTACAGCCTTGTTCCTCAACCTCTTCATTTGTCTATCAATAATTTCTACCGGAACCTCTTCATAAGTGAAATTGTCTTTAACAACCCCCACAACATCTAAAGGCACAATAGCACTTAGGTCACCCATACACTTCATCAACATAGACACATGGAAGACCGGATGAACCATATTTATATCATTAGGAAACTCCAACTCATAGTCCATCTTACTAATCCTCCAAAACACCCAATAAGGATCAACAAATGTTCAACTCAATTTGCCCTTCTTACCAAAATGAACCACACCCTTCATGGGTGAGATCTTCAAATAGACCCAATCACCAACCTTAAATTCAAGATCCCTTCTCCTCACATTAGCATAGGACTTTTGTCGACTTTGAGCACTTTTCAATCTTTCCATTATCATCCTTACCTTCTTCATGGCCTCTTTAACCATGTACGAGCCTAACAAAGCCAACTCCCCCACCTCAAACCATCCAATCGGGGATCTACAATGTCTACCACAGAGATCCTCAAAAGGAGCCATACCAGCTATTATTGTAAGCAAACTTAATGAGTGGAAGATGATCATTCCAACTACCCTTAAACTTCAAAATGCAAGCTCTAAGCATATCCACAAGAGTTCTGATAATTCTTTTGGCTTGGCCATCTATTTGAGGGTTAAAGGTCGTACTAAGCTTAACCTTGGTACCTAGACCTCTTTGGAAAGACCTCCAAAAGTAAGAAGTGAATTAACCACCACGATCCGATATGATAGACAAGGCACCCCATGCAATCTAACCAATTCATGAATCTACAACTTAGCATAATATTCGGCACCATAGGTAGTTTTGATCAGTAGGAAATGAGTCGACTTTGTCATTCTATCAACCGCAACCTAAATGGAGTCAAAATATCTTCTAATCTTAGGCAACCCAACCACAAAATCCATGTTAATTTCCTCCCACATCCAAGTAGGAATCTCTGTATGTTGGTCTAAGCCACCTAGCTTTCGATGTTCGGCTTTGACTTGTTGACAATTATAGGAAACAGATACAAACTTAGTAATATCTATGTTCATGCCACCCCACCAAAACACTTCGCTCAAATCTCTATACATCTTCGTAGAACCAGGGTGAATAGAACATGAAGAATTGTGAGCCTCTTCAAGAATCTTCCCTCTCAAGTCATCAACGCAAGGCACACACAATATACCTTGGTACCTAAGGGAACTATCTCCCCCTTGACAGAAAACCACCACCTTACCATCTCTCGCCAAGGACTTCAATTCTAACAAGGCGGGGTCAAGATCCTGCTTTGCCTTCACTTCCTCTATCAATGAAGAATTTGGGCCATCAACAACCATAATACAACCTTTATCAACCGCCTCCAACCTAACTCCCAATCTATCCAACCGATGAACCTCTGTAGCCACCTCCATACCCCCATCATCAATATGTGCTAGGCTACCCATAGACACCCTACTCAAAGCATCAGCCATAACATTAGCCTTACCAGGGTAATAATGTACACTCATATCATAATTTTTAAAAAGCTCTAACCACCATCGTTGTCTCAAGTTGAAGTCTTTTTAGGTGTACACATATTGGAGACTCTTATGATTGGAAAACACATCAACATGCACCCCATACAAGTAATGACGCCAAATTTTCAAAGCAAATACCACAACAACCAACTCAATATCATGGATAGGATAATTCTTTTCATGCACCTTAAGTTGTCTAGAGTCATAAGCTATCACTTTACCATTTTTCATCAATACACAACCCAAACCAATTCATGAGGCATCACAATACACAACAAATGCTTCCAACCCTTCTGGTAGAGATAAGATAGGAGTAGAGACACTCTTGTCTTTGAATGTTTGGAAACTCCTTTCACACTCATTGGTCTAAATAAATTTTTCCTTCTTTTGGGTTAACTTAGTAATGTGAGAAGAAATAGAAGAGAACCCATTCACAAACCTTTGATAATAACCTGCTAAGCCCAAGAAACTTCTATTATCTGATGGAGCCGAAGGTCTAGGCCAATTTCTAACTACCTCCATCTTCTTAAGATCCACCTTTACACCATCACCTGACACCACATGACCTAGAAAGGCAAGCTCTTTCAACTGACACTCACATTTCTCATATTTGGCATACAACTTCTCCTTTCTCAAGTTTTGTAACACCACCATCAAGTGATCCATATGCTCGTCCTCACTATGGGAATAGATCAAGATATCATCAATGAAAACTGCCACAAACAAGTCAAGGTACGGTTGAAAGACCCTATTCATAACATCCATGAAGATAGTTGGTGTATTGGTCAACCCAAAAGACATAACCATAAATTCATAGTGCCCATACCTAGTCTGAAAGGTCGTCTTGCGAATGTCACACTCACTTACTTTCAGTTGGTGATATCCGGACCAAAGATCAATCTTAGAGAATTTACTAGCCCCTCAAAGATGGTAAAAAAGTTCATCAATCCTTGGTAAAGGATACTTATTCTTTATGGTAACCTTATTAAGTTATCGGTAATCAATACACATTCTAAGAGAACCTCTTTCTTTTTCACAAATAAGACCAATGCACTCCACATTGATTTGCTAGGCCTAATAAAACCCTTCTCCAACAAATTCCTCAACCGCTCTTTCAATTCCTTTAACTCTACTGGGGCCATACGGCAAAGGGGAGTAGAAATGGGTTGAGTATTGGGAATGAGGTCTATGCCAAAATCTATTTCACTTTCAGGAGGAAGACCAGGAAGCTCATTAAGAAAGACATCAAGGAACTCATTTACCATAGGAATTAACTCTATAGGAAGGAATTTGAACTCAAAATCCCTAACCCTCACAAGATGATAGAGACATCCCTTAGAAATCAACTTTTGGGCTTTAATGCAAGAATGAATCTACCGTTGACCACCACATCATGACTCTCCCACTCAAGAATGGGTTCATTAGGGAATTGGAATTTGACCCTACCGGTTCTACAATCAATAGAGGCATAATATGAATGCAACCAATCCATCCCAAGAATGACATCATAATCTACCATATCCAACTCAAAATAATCACAAGGAAACCTTTTATGCAAAATGAAAATGGGATAATTTTTGTAGACCCTTCTAGCAATAATGCAAGCACTAACTAGAGTAGACACCTCATAAGGCTCACACAATAATTAAGGTTCAACATGAAACTTTTTGGCAACAAAAGGAGTAACAACAGAAAAAGTGGCACTTGGGTCTATGAATGTATATACATCAAAATCAAAAACTTTTAATATATCGGTGATGACATCGGGCACCTCATCTGCCCCTTGCCTCCATTTAAGAGCTTAGAACCGATTGTGCCTTGGGGCACCACCTTGTTGACCTCTTCTTTCCATAGGAACCACATTCATAACTCAGCCTTGTGGATGACAATCTCTACCCTTAGGTTGTGCATGTGGATAATCAATCAGCTTATGAACCACTTCACCACACCTATAACAAGCATTAGTATCCTTCAAACATGGGCCATCATGGCTCTACCACATCTTGGGCACCTAGCATTAGGAACTACACCACTACCACCTTGGAACCTTGGGTTGTTATTAGCAAACCTTCTCGTAGGAGCATTGGAAGACCATTGGCCTTGATAAAACTGGCCAACTTTGGGTCTGTGGAACCTTCCTTCAAAATAAGCCCTCTTAGCCTTACCACTTCTTCTTTTCCTCAATTTCCCCCATCCAATTGTTTGGCAAAAGTCATGAGGCGGGACAAGTCCATATCACCTATCGATATGGCAGTATAACATTCTTCATTCACCAAATCGAATACACCCGTCACAAATTTGTTCATTCTAGACCATGGATCGACCACTAATTTTGGAGCATATTTAGAGAGTTGGTAGAACTTGAGGGCATTCTCCCTCATACTTATGGACCCTTACTTCAAATTCATGAACTCCATCATTTTGGCCTCCCGTAGCTCAAGAGGGAAAAACCAGTTGAAAAATGCCGCCTTAAACTCCTCCCAAAGGATCAGATCATTATTCCCATTCTCCTTCTTCCATTGAGTAAACCATATTTTGGCCACTCCTTTGAGTTGGCAAGCTGCAAACTTTGCCTTCTCCTCTGATCTAATACCCATGATAGACAACACTTTGTACACCTCATCAATAAATTCTTGAGGGTCCTCATCTACTTTAGACCCATGGAACTCTGGTGGGTTCATCCTTTTGAAATCCCTTACTCTAGATGCTAGAGTATGAGCATGAGGGGCTTGGGACCCTTGGTTGATTTGATTTGTCATAACTTATGCTATCATGGCAATAGCATTCCGAAACTCTTTATGAGCTGGTTGTTCTTCGGATGTATGAGCTCTTCTTCCTCTTGGGATAGACATGATCTAGCATAGCAAAGAACATTCGTTAGGGGAAAACCTTACCTTAACTCCTATAGCAGCACATAGATCAAAAAGAAGGAAAACATTTCCTAAAATGCCTCATAGCCTCTTATGAATAGTTGTGGTGCTCTTCACAACTATGAAGAAGACTCTAATCGGCGTAGTGTGTTGGATGCCGAGGACCATTAACAACCTAGTGCTCTGATATCAATTTTTTCATAACCCAACTAGGGCCTAGACGTGACATGGTGAATGGGAACCCAAAGGGACCCCCAAACAAGCCTCTTAGCATATTATTTATGCGTCATCGGTTGCGGAAGCAATTAAACAATAATAAAAGAGTAGAAATAAGGATAAAGGGACTAAGGGAAGTCTTTAATAGCATAAATCATCAAAATAGTCAAAGCTCAAAGGATAGTTATATAGCTTGTCAAGAAACACCTCTAAACATAGAATTGAGTGGGGCCACAACACTTTCTGGGCATACCCTCATAGTCATAAGTACCTAAACAAAGAAAAGAGAATTTACATAACATAGGATCAATAGTTATTATCCTCGGAGTTGAGGAATCACCAAACTTTCTTCAAGAGATACTAGCCACATGGAGGAGGAGGATGATCAAGTGGAGCTTCGGTTCCTACATGATAACATCATGTAGGCATAGAGTATGCATTATTTTGTTTGAATATACTAAGTATGTAGGATACAATACAACAATAGATAGATAACATAGTCAAAATGCATAATCATAAGCCAGGAATGGTATATGCAGGATCAATGCTCAAAGTAAAACATGCTTGTATAGAACATATTACATATGTAGGAAGATACCATCATCATAGACCAAATATCTAATACTTGGAATTCAAGGCCTAGCACCCCTTTGGAAGGTGATTGAGGTATCTACCCATGAATTGGTAGTACGGTCCTAGCACCCCCTGACATGGTAGTCAAGCTATATATCCCTCAACATGGTAGTACGGGCCTAACACCCCCCGACAAGGTGGTTGAGGCATAGCACCCCCTCAACAAGATGTGGTCAACTTGCAACATTATACATACTTTTCATGAAATCAACATATACGTACATTCCTTTCATCATCATAATGTCACTTTACTCAGAAGCCATCAATAGACCTTCAATAACTCAAAAACCCTTAATCGCACATTTTATCAAACACTTTGTGGGTATGTAATGCTAGTTCAATATCATGCAATTTAAGAGTAAAATCAATTAAGAAAAATTAATTTAAATCAACCTACCAACACTTGGTAATACCCTCATGCAATATACATTGAAAGCCTTCATCACATCTCATAATAGATTACAGATTCATAGCTCAAAACATGCTTAAATAGTACAAATTTCATGAAACCCTAACATAGTTCATAATCAATTCATAATGAGAAAACCCATAGATAAATCAACTTAAAAACATGTAATTTACTTAAAAAGGAAGGTTGGGCACCATGGGTGAAAGGGCCCAATGGTTGAAACTCACATAACTCAACTTTGGAGATTTTCTTGATGAAGATTTAAATGAGAACTTAAAGCTTGAATGGAATTCTTGAGATCCCTAATGAGTTAGGGTCGGATGATTTTGGATGAAATAATTGGCTAAGTATTAGAGAGGGTTTTGGGAAATATCTTGAATGATATGGGGTTGAAAAATGACTAAGTATAGATTTTTGTACGCATAGGAAGGATTGGGATAAAGGCCTCAAAGCCTTTGACCAAAGTAAAAAATCTAGTAAAAATTATATAGGTAAGCCCCTTGATTGCGTCCCGCCAGGGGCACGGATCGATTCTATTTCGTGAAATTTTTGGAAAACAAAATTTTGATACGGTTGCTCTAAAATGGGGTTAGACCTATTTAATACTCAATTTTACCCCCTGATCATAAATATGAAGTCAAATTTTTGATATCATGCATGGATTTTGAGATATATGGAAATTATGATTATGGAAATTTCCAAGGCACATTTCAGGCACTTTTTGGGGTGTTTCATATTTTCCTTGAAAAGGGTTAAAGGTGGGTGATGGTGATACCTAATGGAAAGATAGTAGGCTTGAAATAAATAGGGATGCTTTATCAGGAAAAAGGAGAAGTCATAACTTAAGGTTGCAGATGACATCGATGAGTTTTCCCAAGAAACTTAGGTGCTAATAATGAAGTAGGACGCGTGAGTGAAGGATCAATAAGAATCAGATAACCGAAGGTGATATACTTGTGGGGTCTTGGTAGAGGGTTATATGAGCAATATAAGAGAGTTTTGACACTTAGAGCTTAGCAATGGTGGATCTATTAGGAGGTACTAACATGGGGTTCATCATGAACATTTATGTTCTCTGATAGTTTTGATATTCACATTGTTTAAGGGCCTGATTTTAACTACTGTCATAGCATTCAAGCTGTATTAATTGTAGTATTAATTGGGGTTTTATGAGCTTGGGGGTATCTTTTGTTGGTTGTCTTTCCTTGTAGTTACCTCCCTTTGAGCTAGATTAATTGAATTTTACTCTTATGTATATGTAATGTCCAAGTATTAAAATTGCAGCTTTAGTTGGAGAGGGTTATGTTAAGAGAGTGGAAATTCGAATGAAGGTTGAGATGGTTTCTATATTAAAATTGGCTATAATTTGTTTAGATTCACTATTAGCCTTAACCAAAAAGGAATCTCTATTCCCTCGTGGATGCATGGGTGGAAGATCGTCCTAATGTGTGTAGTGTAGTATGAGGGTGTTGGTTCAAGTTTGGTTCAATCGCTAATCTCTAACTTGGTAGTCACTCTTGGAGGGAAGAACTTCATGTTCGCTCATAAGTGGTATTCTTGATTGTACATTCTGATCTTATAGCTCTAGAGAGTGAGATTACTTAGAAGTGATTAATGACTTTGATGATTGTATGATAGACTCTTGGTTATTTCTAGTGAGGCTCATTTCTTTGCCTTATGTTTGAGGATGATCATTGTTTTTATTACTGAATGATGTAATGACACTAAAGGTCATTTTTGGCTTTTTCAACTAAATTGCCATTCTCGAAAGTTCTCCTGAGTCATTTTTTGCCAAGTCTGAAAGTCATATTTTGAAAATCTTGTAAAAAGGTTGAGTTTTGCTAAAGAAAGAGCTTTCAAAGGCTTAAAGTTGAAAATTTTAAGTTTTTATGTCATTTCAAGTGTCAAATTGTGCTCCTGTTGATTTCATCAGCTCCTAAATACTGAATCTGTTATAGGAGAATTTACAAACTTAATTTGAAGTTAAGGCAGAGATTTAAGGCCCAATAGCATTTTAGTTTATTTTGGATCATAAGTTTGACTTGCATCAACATTTGGAGTTCGGAGGCTAGGACCAAAATTTCGTCATTTCCAGTAGTTCCATATGGTAAAGCTAACGCTATATATGACTTCGTTGCAATTTTTAGAGCTTCCGTGAATATTTTGTGTTTTTGGGTCCAAAACTTTTTAAAATATTTTTAGAGCTTCCGTGAATGTTTTCTCGAGTATGGAACAAAGAGGTCCCAGACTCGAATTCTGGCCGTTCTATTAAGATCAGATTGTTGTTTTTGGTAGCTTTCCATGTTCGATTTGAGTTCACTGGGTTTTGAGCAAATGCCAAAGGTCCTTTTCATTTTTTGTTTTGATGTTGTGTGTGCTGGTGTGAACTGGTTCTAGTGTATTAGGGTTTACTCTCCACATTTGCGCCTACACATCCACGTTTATAGAGGTGAAATTACTTATACCTCCACATTCATGGGAAGAATGTCACTTTCGCAGAGTGTAAGAGTGCTTAGCCACTTAAGCCTTCGCGTTCACGAAAGCTTCTCCACATTTGCAGAGTGCTAAGCATCATAACCTCAACGTTTGTGGATGCTTCTCCACATTTGCAGAGTGTAGGATTTTGAATAGCCTTTGTGTTCGTTGAGTGTTAATTACACTTGAACTAGTGGACTTTTTGAAAGAAGTATCTAAACCCTTTTCCACCATTTTTGGCATTCTATGCTGCATTTTCAAGAGGGATTTTGAAGATTTTTATGGAAAATCAACTAGATTTCGGTGAGTCAAAATATCGTAGAAAGGTGAAAGCTTCGGAGTTGACTTGATTTTTGACTTCATATAAGGTAAGTGGTCTTCTAACCTTTTGTAAAGCATAATTAAACCTCATATGCTCTTATGTGTATAGAATTTAGTGCTTTGGGGGTAGAATTGGATCAATATAGGATTGATTATGATATTTTTGATTGAGTAGTCAAACATATGGTGACATCTTGACTTTTGAATTCATTATGGATGCGAAATCTTTGGGAGGTTTTGAGTGATTTTATGTTAGTGTGGTGATAGTACATACTTTGTGATGTGAATGTTATTGATACTATGATTATTGATGTCTCCCAAGTTACACCTCCTTTTATAAGGATAAAGTAGTTGTTGTCAAGAAATAGGACCTAACAAAGATTAGGGTCAAACCCACAGAGAATACGTAGACTCAAGAGAATTCATCACTTTGCAATTCGAATGGTTAACCAACTTACATCTCCGGTGGGGGGGGGTTTACAATAATCAATTAGAAATATTACTAAACTAACTATCACAATGGAGAAGTCAATATAGACAGAAGCTAGGGTATTGTGTTCACCATGATTCCACAACTCAGTATCACCGGATAACCTAATTCTTTCCTAGTGTATAGCATGCAGGATGGTAAGTTATGTTCACCAAGCCCTTTGGTCAAAGGTGAAAGGTGAATTTCACTGTGCGACTTGGCCCATCTCCTTAGTGTGTATTACTAACCCTTACATATTAGTACTAAATACAACCTCCCCTTGTACCAATTTGGTTGATTAGACAAGAACAAATCAATCGAATCTTATTAATTAATCTCTTTTCCTATTAATTACTACCTTGGTCCAGTCAATAACACTAGCGGGTTCAAATATTGGCCACCACTAGAAATCATGCAAAACAAAGAGAGTTGATTAATACATGCATATACACTTCCCAAGAATCATGAATTATTCAATTTTACTTTATTAGTTCTTCATGGTTCCCACAACACTAGTTGTTGATTTAGCTACTCATGCTATATGTAAATGCAAGAATTATGAATTGAGAAGACATAATTGGACACTTATACAATAGAATTAAGAACAACCAAACCCAACTTTAATAAGAATCACAAGCTTAAGGATGAAATTCAAACACAAGTGTTCTCAAAGTCTTTCCAATATGATCCTACAATTTTCTCTGTCTAAATATTTAATTCTCTGAGTAATAGGCGAAAACTTCTCAAAAAAAACCTATAAAAAATTATTTATAATAATTAAAATTCAAGTCCTAAAGAAAACAGGAGAACTGGTCGGTTGCCATACAAAAGGTGTTTAATGGGTCATATTACATTATACGGTCCATAATTGGGGTCTCGTACTCAACTGCTGAAATTTGGACTTCCACTCTACAACACCCCTCTACGACTCATAAAGTGGTTTACGACTTATAAATGGAAATTCTTGAAAGTCCAAGTCTCTGATCCTCAGTAGGACTCATAAAACTTTCTACGGCTTATCTACATGTTCATAAAATATACTTCAGATAAATAGCCCCTCAATGGAATTGTCCACGAAACCACCCTATGGCCTTTAGAATGATCTATGGCCCGTAAAGGGTCCCGTATAACACCAAAAAATCAGCAAATTATGCAATTTTCCCCAAAATTAAGACCACCCTATAATTCTGCAAGAATAAACACAAGAAAACACATAAAACCAACTAACATCACATTGAGAACACACAAAATTCTGAGTTTTAAGTATCAAAAGTGTTGTATTTTGGCAGTACATCAACACACTCAACCTAAAATTGTTGCTTGTACTCAAGCAACAGACTCAATCTACATACATAATATACTAACACACAGACCTAAACCCAATGGCATGCATCACATAAATCATATACTCAGACAGCCACACCTTCTCAAAGCAGGATCAGATAGTTTCTAGCAAACCAATACAAACTAGTTTATGTGACAACATCACTATGACAAGCAAGGATTATCAATAGTCCATAATCATTGAACAAGTCTAGTGGAAACAATGCAATGCAAGACCCCTCACAGAAAGAAGTCCCATATTTGACACTCAATGATTCTTTCATGTTTAACCTTGGGACTAGGAAAAATCACTCACTCTCTCAACAGATATTCATGCATAATGTCTAATACTATTGACTTTTCACTATACTCATGACTCAGACCTTCAACTAACTTGACTATGATAGGCTTTAACATAGGATCAGGGGGCTTTGGTATGATATTATGGGAAAATAGTGATTAAAGGCCCTCCTTAACATTGCATTTTTCAACACGTTTGCCCCTTCAACTCTGTTATTTTCACCTTATTGTCTCTTTTTCCTATTCAAGCATTTCTTAGGGCTTTCTTTTCATTTTTTAACTTTTTGCCTTATTTCAGCACTTCATTTTGCTTTTTAGCTTACACTAAGGCATCACTTAATTTTCTTGCACCCAGTACATGATATTCCTTTTTTCTCCATATCACTGACTCACCTCCTTATTTGTTTGTTTTTCACCCTTACACCAACCACCCTCAACTTAGGCATTTGGCTTATGTTGAGGTGCACAATATATGTCCTCAGAACAAGAGCCACTTTTGGTAGCAACCCTCAACATAGGCTTTTTGCCTCAGTCAAGGTGTACAATGTTCAAGGGAGGACCAGTTTCAATTTCAGAATTTTACAACTAACAAGGCTAGGTTAATCAGGTGTTTTCAAAGAATAGGTATATGTTAGGCTCAAACATTAAGCACAAGGAATTATATCAGAATTTTGGTTGGTCATTTTAGTCTAAGTGGACTATTAAGAACAATGGCCTAAGATCCTTTCCTAATCCAATTAATCTACGATCTAACTTAGAGTAGTAGGGCAAGTTCAGAATTAGCACTAAACACATGAATCTATCAAATTAAGCTAACACTCACATAGCACTACATACATTATCAGTAAAAGAGTCTCAGATCATGCTTTTAATCTCAATGTACCCTTACTTATCAGAACAAACATTGTCACACACCTAAACATGCATGGTTACTATCTAATTATTAATCCAAATTTTTGGTGGGTGTCATTTTTCAAACAAAACACAAAACATATTGTATGCCACAAGTATTGGTACTATATGCTACAAATGCTTTCTAAACATCCTAAATATGCTTATTCAATAGAAAGTACAATAGATGGGGAAAAAAAATTACAAATAAGAAAACCCCCGGTCAAAAATTGGGGTAATTATGGACCCCAAGTACTCAGACTTCACTGAGCCCCATAACTATCCACACTTCATCGAAAAAGATATGCATTGCCCCAAATGTAGAAAATCAAAATAAAATAACACATAGGGGTAAAAAAGCATACCTGGGAGTTTAAGCGCTAGGATTCCTTAGGTTGCCTCCAAAGCAGCATCTGATTTATTATCGCGGCACAACATAGATGGCTTAAGTACTCAGACTTCCTCAAGATCCCATTCTTCACTCTTCAAATCATATGGACACTTCATGGATTGATAAATATTGAAGCCAACTTCTTCATTGTTCAATCTAAACCTAAGTTAATCGACTTCCATATCCACTAGTGCTCGTCCAGTGGCTAGGAATGATTTTCCCAAGATGATTAGGATGTCGAAGTCAATTTTGCAAGCTAAGATCACAAATTGACGGGGAATATGAACCTTTTGAACTATAGCCAACACATCATACAATATCCCCACGGGCTTCTTCACCATGCCATCTGCCATCAACAATCGTATGCTAGTGGGTGTAGGGGCTCCCAATCCAACCTTCTTGTAGACTGCAAGGGGAATCAAATTAATGCTAGCACCTAGATCATATAGTGCCCTTACAAACTCCACATCTTCGTTAGTTTAGGGTATGGTGAAAGCACCTGGATCTTCTCGCTTCTTAACCATGGACCTTGTAGCATTAGCACTGCAATGTTGAAGCTCTTAGGAGAGCATCTAACTCATAGTGCACTTTTTAGTGACCAAGACCATGATGTACTTAGCATACCTTGACAGCTTCTCCAATGCCTCAATGAGAGGGATGTTGGTGGAGAGATATTTCATCTTGGAGAGAAAGTTCTTTAATTTTCCTTCTTTCTCCCTTTTTTTGATTCTTGAGGGAAGGCAATAGGAGGCCTAGGATTTGGCTTCAAACTCTATGGCATGTAAGCAACTTCACTCACCCCATCCTTGGTGTAATCATCTCCTTCATCTATATCTTTGGCCACAACCGTCTCCTCTCAAACATCTTCTTCATCAGTTGGCATAGGAGGATGAATAGCGCTCCTACTACCCCGACAAGTAACTGCCATACACTACCCATCATTTTTAGGATTTTGTACTGTGTTGCTAGGCGGTGTGCCCCTCTGACACTAATTAAGTTGAGTTTCACTTGACCAAACTATTGTTCCAGCTATTTGATAGCCATAGAGTGAGACTCTTTTTTCTGATTAATACTCAAAATTTCTAATTCATTCACCTTTGAGTCTCATTCTATGTCTCAACTTTCTTAAATAGGCGATCAAACATCTCCTCAATTCTACAACTGCTTGAACTTGTGATGTGCTGTCAAAATAGAATACTTTGGATGCATAAAACATAGGATTTTGTGTGTTCTCAATTCGTTATTTATTGGTTTTATTCATTTTTGTTTTTAGATTTGCAGGATTACAAGTTGGCCATGATTTGGGGTAAAATTGCATAAGTAGTTGGTTTTTGATGATTTATGAGACCTTCGATGGATTGTAGAGCATTCTATGAGTGGTAGAGTAGGTCTTGTGACAATTTCTTAAGATCAGCTCTATGAGACATGCATACGAATTATATAGCATTCTACGAGTCATATGAATAGGTTTTCATGAGGATTTCTAATGAGGGACAATTTGATAAAGTT
This sequence comes from Solanum ossicruentum, assembly GCA_025774065.1. Taxonomy (NCBI): domain Eukaryota; kingdom Viridiplantae; phylum Streptophyta; class Magnoliopsida; order Solanales; family Solanaceae; genus Solanum; species Solanum ossicruentum. Next base: position 36,176 of record JAOTQR010079210.1, read on the forward strand.
GAAGTCTACGAGCATGATGTTCTAGTCGTAAATCAATTTATGAGTCATGAATTTATGTCATAGAAGAGAAGTCAAAAATCCCAATAGCTGACTATGACACCTCGGCTACGAGCCATAGAAGACATTACGAGTTGTAGAGAGCTTTCATGGAGTTTGCCGACCAATTTTTCTAATTTATTAAGGACGTAATTTTAATTACTATAAATGGGTCGTTTAGTTTATTTTTCAAGAGAAGACGTCATTATTAAGTGTTTAAAGGGTTTGTACTTGGAGAACTCAATACTTGAGAGAGAAAATTGTGAGAAACACTTATGATTAAATTTGATCTTCAATGTTGCGATTCTCATTGATCTTTGATTTGCTTGGGCTAAATTCAATTGTGTAAATTTTTAATTATGTTTTCTAAATTCCTAATTTCTTCATCTACACATAGCATGAGTAGCTAAATCCAAAAATAGGGCTGTGGGAACCATGAAGAACTAATAAAGTAAACCTAGATAATTTACAATTCTTGGATTGGGTATATGCATGTATTAATCAATTCTCTTTATTTTGCATGTTTTCTAGTGGTGGCCAACATTAGAACTCGCCTAGTGTTACTGACTGGATTAAGGTTGTAATGAATAAGAAAAAAGATTAATTAGCACAATTCGATTGACGTGTTCTCATCTAATTAGCCGAACTGGGCCAAGGGGAGGTTGTACTGGAACTTATAGCTAATTGTTAGTATTGCACACTATGGAGATGTTCCAAGTCACATAGTGGAATTCGCCTCTCACCTTTGACCAAAGGGCTTGGTGAACTTAATTTACCATCCTGCATGCTATACACTAGACAAGAACTGAGTTATCCGATGATGCTAAGTTGGGGAACATAGGGAATACAATACCCTAGTTGCTTTCTATTATTGATTATCTCTTGTGATAGTTAGTTTAGTTTATTTTCTTATAGATTATTACAAACCCCCTCCCCCCCATTTGGGGAATTGAGTTGGTTAACAACTCTAATTGCTTGTTGATGAATTTGTCACAAGCCTATGTATTCCATGTGGGTTCAAGCATAACCTTGGATAGTCTTTATTTCTTGACAGTGACCATTTTATCCTCTAAAAAGGAGGTGTAACTCGGGCGATATCAAGGCTTTGGCGCCATTGCCGAGGAATACGACTAGGCTTAGTTAGATTCATTAAGTAATTTGTGTTAATCCTTAGTTCCCTTGTATTTTACTTTTGTTTTTGTTTTTGTTTCTTTGCAAGGTGTACGAGTAGTGTATGCCCAACACTCGGAGTCATGGAAATATCTTAATTCCATACGATCAAGAGATCTACCAAACTATAAGAAGAATGACCCAAGAGAATGCTAATAACACGACCAATACAACCCTGAACCGGGATAATAATGATTATCATAAGAATGAGATCCACCTCCTTTGGAGGACATTCCGCAGCCACGGGAGTTCAATACCAATGGTTAAAGTGGAATCTGTACAGGTTGAACCCCATGGCTATGGATGTGACTGTAGTGATTCTGTTGCCACCACTATAGGCAAACACAAAGTTCATAAGTTCTAGTAGGTAACTTTAAATGTTGCAGAACTGTGGGCTATTTGCGGTCTTAGTATCAGAGGATCTGCATAGCCACCTGCACAATGTGGCATTTGTTTGTTAGACTGTGATGGGGACATATAATTTGTCTATGGATATTGTAGGACTTTGTGGCTTCCCATTGTCTCTCATGAGCAATGTTGCATATGGCTATCTAAGCTCTAGCAGAGTTCAATCACTAGCTTGGCAGATTTGCAGAATGCCTTTTCGGAGAGGTATTTCCCTAGATCAAAAAAGCTCAAGTTAAAGGACTAGATCAACAACTTTGAGAAACATTCTGGTGATTCGATAAACACTACATGGGAGCGTTTTACTAAATGTCAGAGGAGTGACCTTGACCATAATATAGTTGATGATGCCTTGGTGGAGATCTTTTACCGTGCCCTTGATAAGAACAGTCAGGTTTGTGCTAATACTATCATGGGGGGCATGTTTCTAGATCAACCATTTTCAAAGATTGCAGAGCCTATGGAGCAAGTGGTCAAGACAAATCGTGCATTAGGCAATGGGATATAACTTCCACAAAGGGTTTATATGTTGTCAGTGTGGGTTCAGAGCAAGCAAAAATTAATAAGAAATTATGCAGCAACTTGCTCAGCTTCGCATAAGCATGGATGTCGTAATCAAGCAGAACCAAGAGAGAACGAATGTAGTGGTTCACCAACCTCTACGTGCACCCATATACAAAGAGCCATACTATGAGGAGGACACATATTCTATAAATTATCAGTTGGGGGGTTTCTAGACCAACGCCCAGGGTCCAATCAAGATTATTAGCGCCAAGGTCAGAATTATGGTAGAGGTGGAGCTTTCAAAGACAATCACAGTGATTACTATGATAAGAACAGTGGTCCAAAGGGAGATTGAGGTCAATTAGAAGGTTTCAAAAATGATCATTATGTGCCACCACACAACAGTGATATATGTGCAGACAATTCCAGCATTAAGGAGATGCTTGATCGCCTATTGAAGAAGGCTGAGACACAGGATGACAAAGGGGAGTGAAATCAAATATCTCGAGCATAAATCAGCAAATAAAGTCCCATTTTATGGCTATTAAACAACTTGAACAACAGTTTGGTCAAGTGTCAACTAAGTTAAATCAGGGTCGAAAGGGTACATTGCCTAGCAATATATCCTAAGAGTGAAGGGCAATGTATGACGATTACTACTTGGGGTGGCAAGAGCATTATTGATCTTCCGATATCGATTGATAAGAAAGATATTCGTGAGGAGAAGGTTACAACTAAGGATGTGAATATAGGAGATGATGGTGGAAATGATGGGGTGAGTGAAGCAGTTGAAGCACCATAGAAATTTAAGCCTGTCCCTACTCCACGTCCTCCTTTCCCTCAAGGAATCAAAAAAAGAGAGGAAGAGGGAAAGTTCAAGCATTTTCTCTCCATGCTTAAGAAGCTATCTATCAACATCCCTCTCATTGAGGCTTTTGAGAAAATGCTAAGCTATGCTAAGTATATGAAGGATTTGGTTACAAAAAAGCACACTGTGAGTCAAGACCTTCAACATTGTAGTGTTATGATAAAGTCCTTGCTTCATAAGCATATAGATTGTGGAGCTTTCACTATACCTTACACTATGGGAGATGTGTAGTTCGTAAGGGCACTATGTTATCCAGGTGCTAGTATCAATTTGATGTCCCTTGCAGTCTACAAGAAGCTTGGATTGGGAGCCCCTACTCTAACTAGCATGTGGTTACAAATGGAGGACTGAAAGGTGAAGAAGCCTATGGGATTACACTATGATATGTCATTTAAAGTGGAAAAATTCATATTCCATGTAGTCTTTATGATTTTAGATTCCGAAGTTGACTTCGACGTCTCAATCATCTTAGGAAAACCATTCCTAGCCATTGGACGAGCTCTAGTGGAAATAGAAGTTAGTCAACTCAGGTTTAGATTGAATGATGAAAAAAATTATCTTCGACATCCGTTAGTCCATGAAGCATACAGATGAGCTCTAGAGTAAAGTTTGGGCAATTCTAAAGTCTGACTAAAAAATTTTCCTAAGTCATGCTGCGACAACAAATCAGATGCTACTTAGGAGGCAACCCAAGGTTTTTAATGTAATAAAATCATCATGGGTGTATTTTCAGTTTTTGGATTCTTAGATAGTTGTCTTGTTTGTTTTTGTTGTAAGTTTGGATAATGAATTAGTTGCATATAGGGTAACAGTATATTTTATGAAGAGTATGCAAGTACAGGACTACGTCAACAAATTTAGCTAAGACGAATATCAGCTTAAGTCTCTACGACTGGATCTATGAGTCATAAAGCAGTTTATGACTCGTACAACATCTCGCAGAGATTTCCATTGAGTTGGAAAAATATGCACTCCAGTCCATGAGCCAACATTACAATTCGTTGATCAAACTATGAGTCATTAAAGGGGTTCATGGACCCCAATTAAGTTTTCTTAAATTCATCTAAGTATGGAGGGTTTTACAAAACCATAACTTACGGGCCATAGATCTATCTATGACTCGTAATTGGGGTTGTATTGATCCAGGCCTAGTTAATTTGCAGATGACCTAGAAAAGTAAAAAATGAGGGGTCAAATTTCTTTAACCCCACATTTGACCTAAATTGCCCGATTAACCCAAGCTTTCCCTTCCCCTCATTTTTTTCCCACAACCTCATACAACCGTTATTCAAAATTCTAGCAAGACTTTGACAACCCTAGGGTTTGGTTACTACTGACTTCCTTCCTCTTCTTCAAGTTATTGCTATAATCAGTAAGTTTTCTGCTTAATTATGACCATTACTTTACATTGTATGTATGATTGATTTGAATATTATGATGGGTATGGTGTGTGAGAACAAAATCATTGTGTGAATTTGAATCCTGTTATGTGAAATCGGGTTGTTTTAGTTGAATTGATTAATTGAATATGAAATGGGTATTTTGTCTTTTTAAATGATAATTGTTGTGCCTATTGAGCCATCTACCTTGTTTGCTTGAATGATATTCAATGATTTATGCTGGTAGAATTGGTGGGTGATGGCATGGGTATGTGATTTTGTCTAAGTCCAGTAGGAATGGCCTGAACAATCAGATAATCCATGCGTAATCATTTTCGATGGGGTGTGTATGCCTAAAACATGTTGGGGTTGAAACACCCCTCATGTGCTTCGGAATGATCCATAACAGTATTTTTCCTAATATCTCAAAAATTGCATGTGATTTTAGAAGTCTGACTACATATTCTTGATTGGGGGAAAAATTGAGTGGGAAATGGGTAAAACTCGGATATTAGAAGACCCATAATGAAAAGTAGTTTTGGGTTATTAATCAATTTTCAGTGTGCATCCGTGCCCCAGGCGCAACGTGGCCTGGGCGTGGACTAGCTCAAACTTTTCCTTCGCATTTAGTCCACATTACAGATTGTACGCGGACCAGTGTACTTTTTCCCCAGTTTTTCATATTTTGTCCAAGGGCATTAGGGTGAAATCCTCCATACTTCGCCATTTTTCAACTCTAAAACACACAAAGCCCTCTCTAAAACCTCCAAAAGACTTTTAAAATCCCCATTCAAATTCAAGGATCTCATGAACAACTTAGGATTTCAAGGACCCAATCCAAGCTTCTAGTCTCCTTTAAGTTTACTACAAGAAATTCTAAGTTTAGATATGCGGGTCTTCATCCAGGGGTCATTTCACCCATGGAGCCCAACTCTCTCTTTTTATGAAAATTTTAGGATTTCAAGGTTTGATTCTTCATGGGTATCTATTATAATGCTTTATAAATGTGAAATATGTTGTGTTTTATCAAGTAATGATTAATCATGCACGAATATCCATTTTAAGCTTATTCCATGAGTTGATTTATGTCTATTGAGACTATGCATGATTTGAGCTATGAAATTTTGAATTATTATGAACTTTTGAGATGGATTTCAAGATATCCAAATTAAGGGTTTTTACTACTATGATTGGTTGGTTGAATTGCATGATTCTAAAATGGTTGATTTTACTCTCTTGTGTCATTACTCTACAAAATTGCATTCTTTTGAGCAAGTGTCCATGTACCCTCCATGTGTTTGACAAATTACATGATAAGAATTCTTAAGTCATTGATGAGCTATTGCACGATTTTGCAAGTCAAGTGTTTCAAGATAATTATGGGCTCCCAAGCATGTATTAAACTCATAAGAAAGTATCTATGATTTTACAAGTGACAAGTTGAGCCCTATGTCAAGATTTTGTCCTCTTGTGAACCATTTATTTCATGTTGAGGGGTTAAGCATGAGTACTATTTTCCCCTTATATCAAGCTAAGCTCACTAGTAGTGGTCAAGCATGTTAATGAGGTATCATGTCTCTAGCAAGTTATTCATGTTATGATTATTTCAAGTATTCCGTGGGATTAGGCTTAGTACGAATTGAGGGCTAAGATGGGGGCTCAATGCAAGGGGTTCTTATGTAAAGTCTTTAGTCTCTAAACTATGTTACAACATAGGATTGTATTATTTCCTAAATGGGCTTACTAGTGGATCTATCTAGTACATATTTTCACCTTACGTGGGGTCATATATGGTTTATCTTTGCAGATAGACCACACTTTGTCGATGGGGTGGTATACTTTAATCACTTGCTGAGGGGGTGTCATGTCTCTGATTCCAAGTTAAAGCTCACTTGGTCAATGTCAGTTAAGGTCTCCTCCCACATATGTATAATATATTATGCAAGTTAAATGTTTTATATGCATGGTTTATTACAACCATTGATCATAATGTCATGTTGAGATTATATCCATTGCTTATATGTATGCATTTTGAATATTATGGCTTATGTATTTGTTGCATTCCACCCTATATACTTAGTGCATTCCAAGAATTAACACATAGTTTATTCCTACATGATATTACCATGTTGGGACTGGAGCTCCTATTGATCCTCCTCCTCCACGTGGCCAATTCGGCTCTTGAAGGAAGCCTTTGGTGAGTCCTCAACTCCGAGGACAATATATATTTTATTCATGCTATGTTGGTACTTCTTCTTTATGTTTGATACTTATTATCATGTAGGTGAGCCCAGGAAGTGTCTTGTCCCACACTGCATTCTTAAGTAAAGGTGTTGTAAGATACTATGTTTGTATAGCTTATGAGCTTGATTCTTCTTATGTTTTTATGATTATGAAAGACTTTCCTTAGTCTTGCTTCCCATTTGAGTAATTGACTCTTGTTATTGTTTTAGTTTGCTTCCACAAACAAGGATATGTATGTGATATGCTATGAAGCTTGTTTGGGTTGTCCTGAATATGCCATTAAGGTCACGCATGATGGATACTCAGAAACATCATGTTTTTGGAATTTTACATGAGGGGCAATTATGAATCGTAGACTATTCTATGAGTCATAAAAGCCACTCGTGGACAAGAAATCTCAGTCACCTGAGTTTCTAAGTCCATCACATGGACCCCAAGAGACATTTTCAACCAACTATGTATCAGTATAGAAGTGAGAATACAAGCAACAACGTGGTTTCAATCATAAAACCCTATCCCTCTATCATGATCGAAACCTAGTGCCTAGACATGACACGTACGAGTCATAGACCACTCTATGACTCATAGATAGGTCTCGTAGATCCCTTCTTGAAATTAATTACTCACTATACTTTCCTATGACCCCATTTTATAACTCGTAATCTACTTTACAAGTCGCACTTTGTATTGTAGACTTTTCCAGTAAAAAATATTGTTTAAAACCACTAGTTTACAAAGGCTCTTTACGACTCATAGTGCATACTATGACTCATAAAGGTGCTTTCGTAAAGCCCTTCTGCAACTGAACTCAGACAATTTGTTTTGGTATTTCCATTGTAGATTTGTGGGCTAAGCATAGTGTGTTTATGTTGATATGTCAGGTACTATGGCCCTAATGGGGCTGGCCAGGAACCCATTTATTATAAAGGATCCCAAGCATTGATCCCCATTGATAAGATTGGTGTCCGAGTATATTGTAGAGCAGGGTTCGGAATCTACTTGGGTCACCACCCACATGAATCCTATAATCGAGGCTTCGCCTCAGCTTCCCCGCCAAATTATTATGGGATATTATTCGATCACACATTCAGCTGACACTTGCAAACAATTCTCTTATGCTAGAGCGCCGATACTGCTTACTTGTATCTTAGTTGGCTATGATATAGATTGGGCCTACCTCACCTCCAAGCTAATATATGAGGCCTCATTGAAGAGGGCCACCTGTATCCCATTCTTGTGTTTGATCTACATGCTCTGTTTAGAGTCTAGGGTGGAGATCTCACACCAGTTAGACTGGTTAATCGAGGCCTAACACACTTTAAAGCCTAGTTTGATCAAGGTTGATGAGAACTCGGTGGCACTCAGGTGAGCACAGCCTTTGCCTATGCCAGAAATGTTTGCCCCGTAGCCATCACTTGAGGGTTCTGAGATAGATACCACGAGGCCACTGCAACATGGTGTAGATGAGGAGAGGGGGCCTACTATTGCTTCTACTACACCAGAGGCCACTACTTTATAGACTACTACAATGGGCATGATCGTCATGTCCGCCACTTCTATAAAGGCCATGGCGCAGAGGTTAGCACATTTTGAGGCACAATTGACTCAGTGTTTCTTGTAGATTATGCCATGGGTCTGGTAGGCTATTTCAGGCTCTAAGCGTAGGATGCAGGAATTCATGGACACTGCTATTCAGGGAACATATTTCTATCATGGATACTTACATTGAGGCTTTCGAGGAGAGGATACAAAAGAGATTAGCTGAGGACCGACCTTCAGATTTGTCATCCATACAGACAGAGATCCAACAACTCTGGGTTGGCATGACAGCATCAATGGCGGAACCAATCACACTACCAGAGATGATATCTCAAGTGTCGATGTTAGACTTATTTGCTCCTGATGAGCCTACCCATTCTTCCCTCGGGAAGAGTCCTTGCACGGATGAGGATTAGAGGACTGACATGTACATGCAAGGAGGTCAGAGGATGAGGATCTTGAGCATGCCTTAAGGGATTCAAGGCGTGATGAGGCAAGGAGACAGGCTCGAGCGACGGAGTAGATGTGGGGTGCTGGCCCCACTAGACAGAGTACCACTGCTGAGCAGACTGCCCCGTAGGTGGAAGGTGACCAGAATCAGCACACCCTAGCACTTAGGCACCTATATATGTGTTTTTAAATCCTTACATTCTATTGTTGATTGATTTTATACATTGGGAACAATGCACATCTTTTTCGATGGGGTGTGGGTAGTTTTGGGCCTCAGTGAAGTGTGAGTAGCTTATGGTCCATAACTACCCAAATGTTTAATCTCGGGGTTTTCTTGCTTGTGTTCTTTTTCCATGTGGATATTTAATTTCTGTTGAACCGGCACATTTAGGATATTAAGATAATATTTGTAGCATTTGGTACCAATCCTTATGGTATATAACATGTTTTTATGTTTTGTTATGAAAAATGGTACCTACCAAAAATTTTGATTAGTACTTAGATAGTAACCATGTATGTTTAGGTGTTTGACAATATCTATTCTGATAAGTAAGGGTAAATTGAGATAGAAAGCATGATATGTGAGCTTTTTGCTAATAATGTATGTTGTGCCATGAGAGTGTGAGCTTATTTTGCGAAGTTCATGTATTTTGTGCTAATTCAGAACTGGCCAAGTTACTCTAAGTTAGATTATAGATTAATTAGATCATGTGAATATCTTAGGCCTTTGTTTTTAAATAGTCCATAGTAGGCTAAAAATAACCAACTAAATGATGATATATCCCTTTTTCAAAATATTTGAGTCATATATATAACAATTCTTTCTAAACACCTAATTAACCTAGCCATATCTAGTGAAAAATACTAAAATTGGCCTTGGTCTTTCTTGAGCATTGTGAACCTTGACTGAGGCAAAAAGCCTAAGTTAAGGGTAGCTACCAAAAGTGGCCCTAGTTCGGAGGATAGATAATATGCAACTCAACACAAGTTACAAGCCTAAGTTAAGGGTGGCTAGTGTAAGGGTAAAAGTAAATAAGTAAGGGAGTGAGATAGGAATGAGGAGAAAAAGAAGAAAAATCATGTACCAGGTGCAAGAAAAATAAAAGATGCCCTTGATTGAGCTAAAAAACAAAATGAAGTGTTAAAACAAGTCAAAAGCTGAAAAATGAGACGAAAGCACCTGTAAAAGCCTGAATTATGGAAAAGGGGGGAATAAGGTGAAAACGACAGAGTTAATAGAGCAAAAGTGTTGAAAAATGCAATTTCAAAGAGGGCCTTTAGTCACTATTTTCCTTAAATATCATACCATAGCCCTTGACCTTACAAGCCCAAAAAGTCCTAAAGTAATCCTAGTCCAGTTAGTTGAAGGTCTAAGTCATGTGTATAGGGGCAATCCTATAGTATTTGTCATTACGCATTAATATCTTTTGTAAGAGTGAGTGATTTTGCACAGTACCATGTTTAAACATGAAATCATCATTGAGTGTCAAATATGGGAATTCTTTCTGTGAGGGAACTTGTATTTCATTGTTAGCATTTGACTTGTTCAGTAATTGTGGACTGTTGATAATTTCTTGCTTGTCATATTTTGTTGACACATGCACTAGTATGCTTTGGTTTACTGCATAGATATCTGATCCAGTTTTGAAAGTTGTTGTGGGTATATGAGTCTGAATTGTATGTGATATACACCATTAAGTTGAGGTCTATGTGTTATTGTATTGTCTATATAGATTGAGTCATCGCTTAAGGACAATCAACAATTTTAAGTTGAAGGTGTTGATGTTTTCTCAAAATACAACACTTTGGATGCTTAAAACATAGGATTTTGTGTGTTCTCAATGCAATATTTGTAGGTCTTAAGAGTTTTTTTGTTTAGATTAGCACGATTATAGGTTGCCCATGATTTGTAGTAAAATTGTAGAAGTTCTGGTTTCTTATGATTTATGAGAACTTTTTACGGATAATAGAGCATTCTATGAGTCATAGAAGAGATCCCATGACAAATTCCGATAAGGGATGATTTTAAAGATCAACTATACGAGACATGCATAAATGTTGTAGAGAATTCTACGAGTCGTATGAATAAGTTTTATGAGGATTTCCAGTGAGGGATGATTTGATGAAGTTAAATCCTATGAGCAAATCGTATGAGTCATAAATAGATTATGAGTAGTGAAGTTGTGTCGTAGAAGATAAGTTCAAAATCCCAGTAGTTGACTACGATACCCTGACTACGAGTCGTAGAAAACATTCTGAGTTGTAGAGAGCTTTCACGGAGTTTGCCGACCAGTTTTTCTAATTTATTTAGGACTTAATTGTAATTACTTTAAATAGGTCTTTTAGGTTATTTTTCAAGAGGGGATGTCGAGTGTTTTAAGGGTTTGTACTTGGAGAACTCAATACTTGACAGTGAAAAATTGTGAGAAACACTTGTGATAAAATTTGATCTTCAATCTTGTGATTCTCATTGATCTTTGATTTGCTTGGACTAAATTCTATTGTTTAAGTGTTTAATTATGTTTTCTCAATTCATAATTTCTTCATCTACACATAGCTTGAGTAGCTGAATCCACAACTTAGGTTGTGGGAACTATGAACAACTAATAAAGTAAACTCGATTAATTTACAATTCTTGGATTGCGCATATGCATATATTAATCAATTCTCTTCGTTTTGCATATTTCGTAGTGGTGTCCAATATTAGAACTCGCCTAGTGTTAAAGACTGGACCAAGCTAGTAATGAATAGGAAAAGACATTGATTAACAGGATTCGATTGTTGTGTTCTCATCTAATCAACTAAACTGGGCCAAGGGGAGGTTATACCGGAAATTATACGTAGTGATTAGTACTGCACACTATGGAGATAGGCCAAGCTGCATAGTGAAATTCCCCTCTCACCTTTGATCAAAGGGCTTGGTGAGTTTCAATTACCGTCCTGCGAGCTATACACTAGATAAGAGTTGGGTTATCCGATGATAGTAAGTTGGGGAATCATGGGGAACACAACAAGCTAGATGCTCTCAATTATTGATTGTCTGTAGTGATAGTTTGGTTTACTTCCTTATTGATTAATGCAAAGCCCCCACTTTGGGGAATTGAGTTCGTTAACTACTCAGATTGCTTAATGGTGAATTTCTCTTCAGTCTACGTATTCCCTGTGGGTTCGATCCTAACCTTGGTTAGGTTTTATTTCTTGATAGCAATTGCTTTATCCTCTGAAAAGGAGGTGTAACTTGGATGACATAAACCTGCGTTGCGGTTGTGTTGGCACATAAGGATCATTTTGAAGCATTCTCTGCAACCACAATCTGTATCTCTCTCTGGACCCTTATTCCTGTCATAGTAACCTCCGTGGTTGTCCTTTAAGCTCCATCCCTATTAAAGTTATGATATTTGTTTTCTTGACCTTGGCGCCAATAGTCTTGATTAGACCCTTAGGCGATGGTCCAGAAACCCTCTGTCTTAGTAGCAATAAAACATGCGTCCTCATCATAGTATGGCTCCTTATACATGGGTGCTCGTGGAGGTTGATGAACCAGTACATTAACTCTTTCTTGGTTCTTCTTCATCATCACCTCTATACCTATGCAAATTTGGGCAAGCTGGTGCATGATTTCCTTATTGATTTTTGCTTCTTTAGCTTCACATTGACAACACATGAAATCTTAATGGTTGCTCTATCTCGCTGACCGCATACGCGATTAGTCTTGACTACTCTTCCATTCGCTCTGCAATCCTTTTAAATGGTTGATCCAAAAGCATGTCCCCATGATAGTGTCAGCAGAGGCCTAACTATTCTCATCAAAGGCGTGGTAGAAGATATTGACCAAAGCATCATCAACTATCTTGTGGTTAGGGACGCTCCTCAGACATTTAGTGAACCACTCCTAAATAGTGCTTATTGAATCACCAGGAAATTGCTAGAAGTTAGTGATCTTGATGTCAAAATCTTGATGTCACCCAAGTTATACCTATTTTTTAGTGGATAAAGCAGTCGCTGTCAACAAATTGAACCTAATAAAAGTTACGGTCGAACCAATAGGGAATATGTAGAATCAAGAGAATTTACCAATTTGTAATTCGAATGGTTAACCAACTTACTTTCCTAAAGAGGGGTGTTTACAATAATCAATGAGAAATATTACTAAACTAACTATCACAAGAGAGAAGTCAATACAGAGAGAAACTAGCATATTGTGTCCCCCATGATTACCCAACTTAGTATCATTGGATAACCTAATTCTTTCTACTGTATAGCATGCAGAACGGTAAGCTATGTTCATTTAGCCCATTGGTCAAATGTGAGAGGTGAATTTCACTATTCAACTTTACCCATCTCCATAGTGTGCATCACTAATCCTTACCTATTAGTCCCGGTACAACCTCTACTTGACCTATTTTGGTTGATTAAACGATAACACAACAATCGAATCATATTAATTAATATCTTTTCCTATTCATTACTACCTTGGTCTAGTAAGTAAAAATAGGCGAGTTCTAATGTTGGCCACGACTAGAAAATAGGAAAAACAAAGAGAGTTAATTAATACATGCATATACACTTTAAAAATCATAAATTATCCATTTATACTTTGTTAGTTCTTCATGGTTCCCACAACCCTAGTTGTGGATTTAGATACTCATACTATGTGTAGATGCAAGAATTTATGAATTGGCAAGATGTAATTGAACACTTACACAATAGAATTAAGAACAAGCAAACCCAACTTCAACAAGAATCACGAGCTTAAGGATGAAATTTAAACACAAGTGTTCTCAAAGGCTCTCCAATATGATCTTCCAATTTTCGCTCTATAAATATTGATTTCTCTAAGTACTACGTGAAAAATTCTAAAAAATAATCTAAAAAAACTATATATAATAATTAAAATTCAAGTTCTAAATAAAATAGGAGAATTGATCGGCACACCATACGAAAGGTGTTTTATAGGCTATATTTCACTCCACGGCCAGCAATCGAGGTCTCATACTCAGCTTCTCGAAAGTTGGACTTCAATTCTACGATACCCTATTATGACTCGTAAAGTGGTTGACAATCATTAAAGGGGTTTTCATTTGATTAAATTCCTGAAAGTCCAAGTTTTTGATCCTCAGGGCACGAACCATATGCTACTGACTCATAAAACCTTTTACGGCTCATCTGTGTGTTCGTAGAATAAACTTGAGAAAATATCCCCTCAGTGAAATTGTCCACAAAACCACCCTACAGACAGTCGGATAATCTACGGCCCATAAAGGGTCTCGTATAACAACAAAAAATGAGCAACTTCTTTAATTTTTCCCAAAATCAAGGCTAACCTATAATCTTGCAAATATAAACACTAAAACACATAAAACCAATAAATATCGCATTGAGAACACACAAAATTCCATGTTATAAGTATCAAAAGTGATGTATTTTTGTAGCACATCAATTATATTGATTTATTGAGGAAAATGCGACATTAATGATGTTGAGTTACTTTGTTTCGATTGTTGAGACATATGATTCATATCAACATCTTTCATATATTATTTATACCATCATGACTATTGTCCCATCTGTATATGTGTTTTCTTGATGATTCATTGAAAATGAAAAGTTGAAGGAAAATATTTTCAGTTAGTGAACAGAAAAGAATGAAAAGAAATGAGAAGCCGAAAGGAAATGATTTTTGTTAGATATGAAAGTAAGTGCCAAAGGAAAATGGTTCCAGAGGATATATGGTCCATATGTGACCCTAATGGGTTCCTTCTGAAGGATGATTATGATTATAAGATGTGTATCATAGGACAAACATACATCAGGATTATTTTACATTGCACCGCATTATTTACATTTCATGGCATTCGCTCCATCTCATATTACTTTAGTTTGCTATTATTATTTGAAATATTTATGAGACTGAATAGTAATTATATCATTTGACTTGTTTATAGTTGGACTCCTTTGAAATATGATGCTATGTGATGAGTATATGTAGAATCTTGTGATTACTCTATGTTGTATACATTGTGTTGGGACTTTTCTGAGTGTAGGTTTATAGTTCGAGGTTATGTAGTTGGGTGTTAAGGACTACTTGTGTTCTTTATTGCTTTACTTTAGGTTAGTTCCATTTGATAAGTATAATGTTGTTTGGTGCTCACCCCCTTGGTGCATTTTTATAGTTTGCGAGCATAGTGTCATGACTTGAACCTAGGGCCTAGATGTGACACAGCTAAGGAGAAACTCGAAAGGACCCCAAACAAGCCTCTTAGCACATCATTGCACATCCTTGGTCGCGGAAGCAATTGTACATCAATAATAATGAGAAAAAGGAAATACGGGGCTAAGGGATATCTTTGATACGATAATAATAACTAGCCAATAGTGTAGCATTAACATATCATAAGGTTCCAACAACACCTGTAATACATATATATGAACGGGGGCCAAGACAATCTTCAAGCTCACCCTCATAGCCATAAGTTTCCAAGATAAGAAGAGTCAATACATAGCATAAATAAAGAGAAGTATGTCCTCGGAGTGTTGGACTCACCAACTTGTTTTGAGAGAAATCATACTAGCCACGTAGAGGAGGAGGATGATCAAGTGCGACTCGGTTCCTACATGGTAATATCATGTGGGCATAGAGTATGCGTTAGTATGTTTGAATATACTAAATATGTAGGATATAATGCATTAAAAGATAGGTAACATAGGCAAAATGCAATATCATAGGCAGTGGATAGTATAATAACAATATGATATGTATGAATGATGGTTGAGGTAAAACATGCTTATATCAAATATATTACCTATGTAAGAAGAGATCAATGTTATGATAGATTGTCACACCTTATCATCCATGGAGACTGAGGTATCAACCCCTCAATTGGTTAATGGTTGCCGCACCCTACCATCCATGGTGATTGAGGTATAACCCCTCCATTTGTTGATGGTTGTCTTACCCTACCATCCATGGTGATTAAGGTATCAACACTTCAATTTGTTGATGGTTGTCCCACCCTACTATCCATGGGGATTGAGCCATCACCCCCTCAACTAGGCATGATCAACTTACAATACTATAAGTACTTTTCATGGAAACAACTCATATAAACATTTCGTTCATCATCATGAAATCATTTAACTCAAAAGACATGCATTAGACCTTCAATGACTCAAGAATCCATAACCGGAAAATTTTATAAAATCACTTGATAGGTGTATTATGCTAGCATAAAACCATACAATTCAAGAGCGAAATCAAGTGACAAATCCTAATGTAAATCAACCCACCAATAGTTGGTAAAACCCTCATGTGAAATACGTTGAAAACCCTATCGCATATCAAGAGAGATCATAGTTCTATAGCTTAAAACACACATAATAATAATAGGCAAATCATCCCATGGTATGGACTTAAAATGAGTAAACATGTGTTTTCAATCAAACTTTCATGAAACCCTAAAGTAGTATATGATCATAATAATTAATAAGTAATATCCATAAGCAACACAACTTGAAAATATGTAACTTTCATAGAAATGGAAGATTACGCACCATGGGTGAAAGAACCCAATGGTTGAAACCCACATACCTTAATCTTTGAGTTTCTTGAAATTTGAGTTATTAAAGACTTGAAGATTGGAAGTGGGCCTTGGAATCCAAAGCTTTCTTTAGAGTTTCCTTGAATTTGTATTAGGGTTTTGATAGAGGCTCTTGAGAGAATTTAAGAGTGTGTTCAAGCTGAGAGTGATGACTTTGATCCTTCGGAATAGGGTTTAGGTCTTTCGGGAAGGTTAAGATAGCATTGGAAGTCTAAAAGGTCATTAGAGTAGATCATATTCACAAAAATGCCATTAATGATCGAATAGAAAAATTGGCAAAGTAATGCCCCTATTAAGGCCATACAAGTCGTGTGGAGTGCCCGTTAGATGATACTTTGTCGAATATTGGAAGTTGGAATACTTAGAAAAATTAACGTTGTTGTCACTTAGATGGGAGCCTCCATGGGTCATGTGGGTGCTACATGGTTTGTGTAGTGGCCCATGGAGTTACGCTTTGTGAGAAAAAAATTTTTCTAGGAAACCTCACAAGAAGGACCACAGCTTATGAGACCTTTCATGGCCTGGGTGGTTGGCCGTGGCACAACACTTGGCCAAAAACTCCTCCCATGCTCACCAAGCTTCACTTGCACACACTCCACGGCTAGCCACATGGTCAGTGGCAATCCACAAGGCCCATGCAACTGGATGTGTCACATGCCTTAGACAAAAAATGGCTTTTCTTGCTCAACGCATCCCATACAGCCCATCCAAAGCCCCACTAACCGTCAAGGTGCCCGTTTGGTTTCACTACACGAGAAGGTCTTAGGAAAACGATCATGACTCCTTCATCCGAACTCGGAATGAGGTGAAACCAGGTGCGCTAGAAAGCTAACTCAAAGGGATTTCATTTGACATGTAGTGGGTCATCCAGTTCCAAGTGCGCTAAAAGTTATTATCTTTTAAAGTTCCCCCTTACATAAATCAACATCTAAAACTCAACTCATAGGGAAGTCTTGAACTTGTCTAAATACTAGAAGTCTCCCACGACTCTAATACACTCCCCACCTACACTAACGAGGCTTGAAACATGGATATATAATAGCAGAAAATTATGGGGTGTCAAAACATCTCCCTCTTGGGAACATTCATCCCCGAATGTCAAAAAAACATACATAAGGAAAGTAATCATGAAGAGTTTAGCGCAACATGGATGCAACAAATGCACTTAAACATGATTTTCAATAAGTCTCAACATGAACATCAAAAATCACCTGACTTGTTAATATAAACATGGATGTATGCAATGACATAAGGGCCGAAAGATAAGACTTGAAATCAGATGGGGGGGGGCATAAATTAGTACCTTAGGCTTCAGTAGAGTGGAAGAGATATGGATATTGCTTTTGCATGTCCGCCTGGGCTTCCCATGTGACACTTTCAACTTGTTGGTTTCTCCAAAGAACCTTGATGGAAGCTACCTCTTTGTTCCTCAACCTCTTTACTTGACCATCTAAGATTTCTACTGGATCCTCCTCATAAGTCAAATTGTCTTCAATGCCCCCCACAATAGCAAGAGGCACAATAGCAATTGGGTCACCCACACACTTCCTTAATATAGATACATGGAAGATCGGATGAACCATATACATGTCATAGGGCAATTCTAATTCATATACCACCTTGCCAACCCTCCTCAACACTCTATAAGGACCCAAGAATCTTGGACTCAATTTATCCTTTTTATCAAAATGGACCACACCCTTCATGGGTGATACCTTTAAATAGACCTAATCATAAAACCTTAAATTCAAGATCCCTTTTCCTTACATCGACATAGGATATTTGTCGACTTTGAGTAGTTTTAAACCTCTCCCTAATCAACCTCACCTTCTCCATAGCCTCTGTAACAACACCCGGGCCTAACAAGGACATCTCCCCCACTTCAAACCATTCAACTAGAGATCTACAATGCCTTCCATAAAGGGCCTCAAAAAGAGCCATCCTAATGCTCGAATGATAACAATTATTATAAGAAAACCCAATGAGTGGAAGGTGATCATCCAACTACTCTTAAACTCCAAAATACAAGCTCTAAGTATATACTCAAGAGTTCGGATAGTTTTTTTGGCTTGGCCATCTGTTGGAGGGTGAATGGCCGTGCTAAACTTTACTTTGGAACCAAGTTCTCTTTGAAAAGACCTCGAAAAGTTAAAAGTGAATTGAACACCACGGTCCGAGATGATAGACAAAGGCACTCCAACTAATCTAACCAATTCCTGAATGCACAACTTAGCATAATCTTCAGCACCATATGAAGTTTTGTCTGGTAAGAAAAGAGCCAACTTCATCATCCTATCAACCCCAACCAATTACAATCGAAATCCTTTCTAGTATTAGGCAACCCAACCACAAAATCCATGTTCATTTTCTCCCACTTATAAGTAAGAATCTCTATATCTTGGGTTAGGCCAACAGGCCTTTGAGGTTCAACTTTGTCTTCTTGGCAATTATGTCCACTAGACAAAAACTCAGCAATATCCCTCCTCATACCACCCCATAAAAAAACTTCCCTCAAATCTATATACAACTTTGTAGAACCGGGGTGAATAGAATAGGAAGAACTATTGAGCCTCATCAAGAATCCTCTCTCTCATGTTATCCACACTAGGCACAGAAAACCTACCTTGGTACCTAAAGGCACCATATCCTCACTGGAAGAAAACCTCCACCTTGTCCTCTCTCACCAAGGCCTTCAATTCTAACAAGGAGGGGTCAAGATCTTGCTTTACTTTGACCTCATCAACCAAGGAAGATTCTGAACCATTAACAACCACAATATCACCATTATCGACCTCTTCCAACCTAACCCTTAATCTAGCCAATCGATGAAACTCCCTAGCAACCTCTTTCCCCCATAATCTACATGAGCTAGGTTACCCATTGAGACCCTACTCAAAGCATCGGCACAACATTAGCCTTACCGGGGTGATAATGCATACTCATATCATAATCATTAAGAAGTTCTAACCACCTCCATTCTCTAAAGTTGAGGTTTTTTTGAGTGTACACATATTAGAGACTCTTATGATTGGTAAACACATCAACATGCACCCCATACAAATAATAATGCCAAATTTTCAAAAGAAATACCACGATGACCAATTCAAGATCATGTTTAGGGTAGTTCTTTTCATGAACCTTCATCTATCTAGATCCATAAGCTATCACCTTACTATTTTGCATCAAAACATAACCCAAACTGATTCGGGAGGCATCACAATGCACAACAAACCTTCCCAATGCTTTCGGTAAAGATAAGATGGGAGCGGAGACAAGCTTATCATTCAAGGTTTGGAAACTCTTTTGACACTTACCAGTCCACACAAATTTTGCCTTCTTTCTGGTCTACTTAGTCATGGGAGAAGCAGTAGAAGAGAACCCATTAACAAATCTCTGGTAGTAACCCGCTAAGCCCAAGAAACTTCTAATGTCTATGAAGTCAAAGGTATAGGCCAATTTTTAATAACTTACATCATTTTGGGATCCACCTTAATACCATCCCCCACACTACATGACCTAGAAATGCAACCTCCTTAAACCAAAATTCACATTTTTCATACTTAGTATACAACTTCTCTTCCCTCAATGTTTGTAGTGCCACCTTGTATTGACTAACATGCTCGTCCTCACTATGAGAATAGATCAAAATATAATCAATAAAAATCACCATAAACAAATGAAGGTAGGGTTTAAAGACCATATTCATAAGGTCCATGATGATAGCTAGTGCATTGGTCAAACCGAAGGACATAAACCACAAACTCATACTGTATACATCTACTCCGAAAAGCCATCTTGGGAATGTCATACTATCTCACCTTCACTTGATCTCAGACTGACGAGAAGTGACTAGCTCTTTGAAGTTGGTCAAATAGATCATCAATCCTCGGTAGAGGGTACTTATTCTTTATGGTGACCCTATTTAGTTGCCGATAATCAATGAAAATTCTAAGAGTACCATCTTTCTTCTTCACAAACAATACTGGTGCACCCTAAGGTGATTGCCTAGGCCTATTAAAACCCTTCTCCAATAAATCCCTCAATTGCATCTTCAACTCCTTTAACTCCACCGAGGCAATACAGTAAGGGGGAATAGGAATGGGTTGAGTATCGAGAAGGAGGTCTATACCAAAGTTTATTTTCCTTTCGAGAGGAACACTAGGAAAGTCGCTAGGGAAGACATGAAGAAAGTCATTTACCACCGGGATCGGCTCTATAGGAAGGACTTTGGACTTGACATCCCTAACCCTCACAAGATGAAAGAGATACCTCTTAGAGATCAACTTTGGGCTTTAATGCAAGAGATAAACATAACCTTGACCATCACATAGTGACTCTCCCACTCAAGGACAAGTTCATTTGGGAATTAGAATTTGACCCTACGTGTTCTACAATCATAGAGGTATAATATCCATGCAACCAATCCTTTGCAAGAATGACACGAAAGTCCACCATATCTAACTCAACAAGATCATAAGGCAAGATTTTATGCAAAATGCAAACAGGACAGTTTCCATAGACCTTTCTAGCAACAGTAGATGCACCAATGGGAGCATACACCTCATAAGACTCACACAACAATTCAGGCTCTACATTAAACTTTTTGGCAGCAAAAGGAGTAATGAAAGAAAGAGTGGCACTCGGGTCTATCAATACATACAATCAAAATCAATTACTTTTAACATACTAGTGATGGCATCAGGAACATCATCCACCCCTTTCGTCCCTTAAAGGGCATAGAATCGATTGTTCCTCGAGGCACAACCTTGTTGGCCTCCTCTCCCCAAAGGACCCATATTTGCACCCCGAACTTGTGGATGAAGTTTTTTTTAACCTTGTTGCTATTATGAGAACAATCAATCTTCTTGCAACCCATTTCTCCACAACTATAACAAGCACTAGTGTCCCTCAAACATGGGACACCAGGGCCTCTACCACATTTTTGGGACATATAGCATTAGGTCCCACCACTATCACCTTGGGCCCTTGGGTTGTCATTGGCAAACGTTCTACTAGAAGCATGAGAAGACCCTTCGCCTTGATGAAATCGGCCACCCTTGATCATCAATTTCATGATCATTCTACTCAAATTAGGACTTTTTCACAATTAATTTCAAGTTAAAAATCCTCCCCAAAAATTAACCACCATAGATTTTAGAGATTAAGAATAAAACTACAAAGTAATGAATAATAAGTACAATAATCAATGAATGATGGTATAAAAATATACGATGTATACTAAAATCCTAACTCATCATCAATTTCATGATCATTCTACTCAAATTAGGACTTTTTCACAATTAATTTCAAGTTAAAAATCCTCCCCAAAAATTAACCACCATAGATTTTAGAGATTAAGAATAAAACTACAAAGTAGAGAAGTCACTTATTAGCACTCCTAATCCATGTACCTGATAGACTCATAAGTATGACTTGTACAACTCCTATTCTGGATTTGTGTTGCACTAGATTATCTATTCCCCTTACAAGTATCCTTTTTGTACTCATTATATATACATGAATAGAGCTGCCTAGCACTCCCAGTGAGACTTTGATTACTTCTCTATACATGGTATCAGACGTTCTGGATGATCCCAAATATATTCCTTAGTCCCCATCTTTCTTCTTTGTCCAGTTAATTATTCCCGATAATATGGCTTCAGGGTTGTCTATCTCCTTTTCTTCAGATCTCTTTGCTTTCTTTTTCTACAACAAAAATACTAATCCTCCTCCATCTACATCTTTTGGTTCGTTGGGATCATCTATTTCATCTTTTCCAGATCCTCCTTTGCCTCCTTTTTGCTCATTCCCTTCCTCTTCATACTATTGGTCTCAATATTCTGCCAAGTTCTTCTATAGTAAAAATTGGCCTACCATCACTCCCACCACACGTTGGAATAATAGAACCAATAATTCCTTCTCCTTTCCACTCCGTCGCAGCTTTGGATGTACTTGATATCACTAACTTGGTGACTATCACGCTTAATTCTGTTCAGCATTATCTTACTTGGCATACGCAATTCACCTCTTTGTTGATATCTCATGAACTTCTTGTCGTTATCGATGGCTTCACAACCTAACACACTCAATTTTTATGTAATGTCACTGGTAACCAACATGTTACCCACTCTATCGTTCATGGCTTAGAGTGGATCAAAGTGTATGGTCTTGGATGTTTGCAACCTTGTCTCAAGAGGTGCTTGTCGATGTTCACTTGTTACCTACATCACATGATATTTTTCTGTCCTTGGATAGACTTTTTATGGATTCTAGTCAGACGAAATCAATAGAACTTAAGCACCAACTGACTACACTATGAAAATCAGACTCTACATCTATTGAGCAGTATCTTCGAGAAGGTAAGACGATAGTGGACTACCTTGCAGCAATTAACTCTCTAGTTTCCTCTTATGATCTTACTGATGATATCCTTCTTGGGTTAGGAAGGGAGTATGATACACTAGTTGCTATTAGCACTCATTGTCCTGGCCAACTATCTTTGAAGAACTTTGCACAAAACTTTTGCTTCATGAGCAACGGTTGCAATGCTTCAATGACTTGGACTCTTGTATCTTTCACCAATTCTGTACTTCTCAGAATCTACCCTCAGAGTTTCTCTTACATCTCAAGGAGGTCATGGAAGAGGTCGATCTTCCTCTTATACTAATGGTCGGGGCCATGGAGGAAGAGGCTAAGGCTCATATGGTAGTCACAATCAATCAACACAAGTTTCTTCATCCAACTGTCCACGCACTGGTTTTCATGAACAAACTTCAATAGGTATTGGTAGTGCTTCCCCCAATCCCTATCGTTCATATTGGTTAACCATCTCCGGGGGTCTTAGGCGCACATCCATCTTTAGAAGACCTTCAAAAAATCCATTATCATGTTATGTTCAATTTGAGAACTAGACACTTTAGACTTGTCATTCTTTGAGCATTCTCTATTTAGAGGCTTATGAATGTGACACGAATCTTGGGAATTTGTTAGTTTTGGTTTGAAATGTTTATTGATCCTATTTAGACTGTTTATCTTTTGCTATTATTTTATATTTGGTTATTAAGTTTTTGGATGACTCCCCTAGATGGGTTAGTGAGTTGCCATCATGCTCGATTTTTGGGTTGCGATAATTTCTTATCAGAGCTCTATGTTTATAGATCTCACATATGTATAAGCCTAATCTAATAGAGTCTTGGGGATCAGTGCGGAGATGTCCATTACCTATCCTTGAAAGGACATAAAGTCTATATGGAAATTCTCTATTGCTTTTTCCTAATCAGATCGTGCGTGGATATTTTTGTTGGCCTTTTGACAAATGGCCAAGACTAGAGCTACAACGATAATCGGATGAGGGGAAGTAGCCTTGATATTTCTATTGACATGCTAGCTAGAGGTAGGGGTCATGCCAGGGAACGACCAAGAATCCCGGGCTAAGAAGCAACATCAGTGCGAGTGTGTAAGCGAGGTATCTCCCCTAAGCCAGCTATGAAGCCTATAGAGCAGCAAGTTCCTCCTGAGTTTGCTATAGCACTACTACACTAAGATACTTTATTGAGAGTTTTAAGTGTGTTCAAGACTATGGGGCAGGCAGGTAGCCCAACTGATACATCTAGTACTTCTCAAACACGGATCGGGGTTCAGCCTCCTTGTCAATAATAGACCCTTGAGGCCCAGGTATTAGTGGAACAACCACTAGCAGCAACAATTGTTGAGGTTCATCCAGCAACTGCCTTGATCAATGAGGAGTAGCATAGATATGGGGGGTTCAAGATGATGGACCCACCTCAATTCCTGGTAGGAAGACCAAGTATGAATATGAGTTCTTGATTATTTGTAGGGAGCTACTTGAGTTCATTGTGCTAGTCGAGACCTAAATTATTTGATATGTTACCTTCCAGCATCATGGACCAGCCAGGGATTGCGGGGGGGGGGGGGGACTATTTAGGATCTTTTCTAGTTGATTCTCCTCTGATGACTTGGGAGGCATTTGCTAGTGCTTTCTATGATAGATTTGTTCCTTGGAGTTTCCCTTACAGTCATACCACCTCATTTAAGGTTGATAAACTCTGTCATCTTGGCTTTCCTAAGCTCAAGTGGGATGAAACGATCTAAAAATACGAACTTGAACTCTTCCCGATTAACAACATTATAATAATCCCTCTCCATCAACCATTCCGTGTAACACACATGAGACACATCTTTCAATTGACAAGAAGCCAACTTAGCCTTCTCTTTAGAAGTGACATAATAATCAACACCTTCATAAGCTCATCAACTAACTCTTAGTCATCCTCATCAGCCTTTAACCAATAGAACTCTGAAGGATTCATCCCGGTGAAATCTCTCATCCTAGAAGCCGGAGTGGGATCCCGAGGAAAATTAGCCTACCTAGTCTAAATAGTCACCACCTGGGCAAGCATAGCAAAGGTTATACGAAATTTTTCATTAGAGATAGGCTCTTCCATAGGCCCTAGGGTAACTTGGTGCTCACAATCGGGGCCGAACTTGGAAAGGGTGCTCGTCTTGGAGGCATCTTATATAGTGTAGCAAAGATACCATTAGGATAAGGAAACCAAACATACTATCCAAAGCATGACCTAAGACAAGAAGAAGTGAGAAAATTCCTAGAACACCATCATAGCCTCCCACTCATTGGTGTAGTGCACTTCACAACCATGAATAGGACTTTACTCGAAGTGGAATGTTGGACTCCGAAGAACATTTACAAACCTAGTGCTCTAATACCAAGCTTGTCACAACCTAGACCTAGGTTCTAGAAGTAACAAGTTGAATGGGAACTCGAGAGTTCCCAAACATGCCTCAAAGTATTCATATTCACTGTCATGACCCAAACCTAAGGCCTAGATGTGAACTGCGAATGGGGAACCCAAAGAGACCCCAAACAAGCCTCATAGCATATCATTATACATCCTTGGTCATGAAAGCAATGTAAAATAATGTAAGAAATATAAACAAGGGGAATTGGGACTAAGGGAGAGAGAGAGAGATTTATACTCAAATAGCTTGAATATCATAAATGAGTCAAAGCTCAAGCATAATACAGAACATGTCCAACAACACCTCTACTACATAGATAAGAGGGGGGACCATGATAAACAACTGGGCTCATCCCTAGAGTTAATATATATATAAAATAGTCTTAGAACATAGTATAAGAGAATAGTCATTGTCCATGGAATTGAGGACTCACCAATGGATAACTTGAACAATCCGTCTAGCCATAAGAAGAATCAATAGGAGCTCCGGTTCCTACATGGTAACATAATATAGGCATAAAATATATGTTGAAATGTTTGAATGTACTCAGTATGTGGGATGCAAAGCAACAATAGATAGGCTTCATAATCAAAATGCATATAATAGACAATAATCATAGTATAGCAAAATGACATGTATGTTAAATACATAAGTAAAACATGATTAGATAACTCATGCTTATACAGGATATCATATCTGAAGAATAGATCAAACTAGATTTAAGTGGTATAAACCTCTTAAGGTTAGTGATGATGTCGCCCCATCACTTAAGTGGTGAAGTACAAACTATTCACTCAGTTGGTGATAGCATCGCCCTATCACCTAGGTGGAGAAGCACTAATCCTTCCCCTCGATTGGTGATAATGTTGTCCCATCACCTAGGTGGAGCAGTACTAACCCTTAACTTGGTTGGTGATAATGTTGCCCCATCACTTAGGTGGAGAAGTACTAACCCTTCCCTTGGTTGGTGATACTGTCACCCCATCACCTAGGTGGAGAAATAGTAACCCTTCCCTCGATTGGTGATAATTCCGCCCCATCACCTAGGCAGAGAAGTACTAACCCTTCCCTCAGTTGATTAGTACTAACTCCTATCTCGGTTAGTGATGATGTTTCCCCATCACTAGGTGGAGAGTTCCTAACCCTTCCCTCGGTTATCTGGTTTTTTAGACCCTTGTGATTGGCCATGGTCTAATGTGACACTTTATATAGAATTCATTATGAATATAAGCTCGTTTCATCATCATAACATCAATCATATCATATCTCATGCTTTGGACCTTTATTTCCACAAAAAACCCGAGCTGAATATTTTATCAAACACTTGGGGGTGTAATCGGGGTAAAAACCATACAATTTAGAGATGAAATCATGCAAGAAAATCCATGTATAACCATCAATCAACACTTTGCAAGAACCTCAAGAAATATAAATTAAAACCCCACAAATTTTACATATTTATAGCTCAAAATATAACAAAACAATCACAACTCTGCATAACTTTAACATAGTTGATAGACATGTTCATACTAGTAAGCCTATTTGTAAAATCAACTTTAAGTCTTGCAAATTGAGTAAAAAATAGATTAGGGCACCATGGGTGAAGAACCCAATGGCTAAAACCCGCATACCTTGACTTTGGAGAGTTTCTTGAAGAAGATTTGAAATGGAGGCTTGAAGCTTTAATGAAATCCTTAAATCTGGATTAGTTTTGGAACTCTTGAATCTTGAGGAGGACTTGGGCTCTTGACTTGGTTTCCTTGAATTTCCACAAGATGTCTTGAAAACCTTGAGAATGGATGGAGAATTTGATGAAGATTAGAGAGGATTTTGAGAGGTTTTTGGTTGGTATTTAGGGCTTAAAACGACTAGACAATGAGGGATTTTCGTGTATATAGATATAGGGTTATTACCTAATTGCCCTAGAGTGAAAAAGAGCAGACTTCAAAAATTTTTGAACTGGTCCATGTTAGGCCCGCATCGCAGACCCATCGTGGACAGATACTATTTTTGCTAAGTTTTACCAAAAATTATTTTTCTAGGAACGAACAAAGTACACCTTGTAGGTACTCATTTTTCCATGCAATTTTTCCCTCTGAACAAGAATATGCAGTCAAATTTGCAAAATTCTGCATGGATTTTGCTATATTGAAAAAAATACATCATAGGGTCTTTTCGAGCTACCTGGAGGGGTGTTTAAATATCCTCGATTTGAGATATAAGGGAATTACGATTATTGGGATATTCCTAGGCAAGTGTGGGGTGTTACAATATCTCCCCCTTGGGAACATTTATCACCAAATGTCGAGAAACATACATAAGAAGAGTGATCATGAACAAATCATCCACAACAAGAATGCAACAATAAATTTAAAACACCATTTTCAAAATTTCAACATAAGTGTTAAAAATCATCGTAAACTTGTCAACATGAACATGGCTGCATGTAAATGACATAGGGGATGAAACATAAGACTTGAAATCACACAAAGGGATTCAACATGTTATTATAAGGTTGAATAGAATGAAAGAGGTACAAATATCGCTTTTCCATGCCTGCCCCAGCTCCTCGAAAGACACTTTCGACTTGATGATCCTTCCAAAGGGCCTTGACGAACACTACCCCCTTACTAATAATCTTCTTCAACCCTTCCATCTAGTACCTCCACTGGGAACTCTTCCTAAGGCAACTTATCCTCCACAACACCCACAATCTTATGAGTTCTATAACACTAGAGTCACCACCACATCCCTTCAACCTAAAAGCATGAAAAACCGGACAAACCATAACCATACCATAGGAAATTCCAAAATTTTTGCAACCTAACCAACCTCCCTTTACACTCTATAAGGAGTCACAACCCTTAACTCAATTTCCAACCTTAAATACACCGAACCAACTTGGTACCATAACCACCATCACCCCCTTGGGAGACAACCTCAACTCTATCATCTTCTCACGTAAAACTTTCAACTCTAATGAGGCGGAATCAAGGCCTTGCCTAATCTAAATCTCTTAACCCGAGAAGATTTGGAACAATCACGAATGCTACACCACCATGCTCAACCTCCTTCAACTTAACTTCCAATCTAACCGCTGATGGACCCCACCAGTCTCCTTTTTTCTACCATCAACAAACATGCTAGGCTACCTAGAGCACCGACCGCAACATTAGCCATACCTGGGAAAATAATGCACACTCATTCATAATCCTTAAAGAACTGTAACCACCTTCTTGCTACCCTCAACTCACAACTATCCTAATTAGCAAACAACCTCTCATCCTCCAAGACTTACAATACCACCCCCGAATGATTCACAAGCTCTAAGCAAATGAACACCTTATCGCTGGAGACCACCACAAACATACCAAGGTAGGGTTTTAAGACCCTATTCATGAGACCTATATACATACCAGTGCACAAGCCCACTTAACAACTCCACCAACAATCAAAATGCTCATTCCTAGTTCAAAAGAGCACTTAGGGATATCATCTAGCCTCCCCCACATTAGAGAACAAAACCCGAACCTCAAATCAACCTTAGGGAAGTAACTACCCCATTGTACTTGACAAAATAGATCATCTATCCTTAACCATCATGTTACTACCTCACGGGTTCAACACTCATTGGAAGCATGTTGTACAAGTAGCCCAAACTACCACGAGACCTTCAACCCATCAAGCTAAGTTAAACTAAGATCACAAGACAAGGCTCTATGCAACAAGAACATCGCGCAACCCTTTTTAGACCCCTTCTAGCCACTATAGACTCATGCAACCATCCAGGTCACACACATAAATCCTATTAGAATAAAAGGAATAACACGAGGAATAGCAACTCTCAAACCTATCAAATCACCCATCTCAAAACATTAGTCATAACTTTGGCCTTACTAAAGTCAACTAAGTCACAAGAGGGGCAATAGAAGATTACCTATTCACAACCTCCGGAATAGCCCACTAAGCCCAAGAAGCTCCTAATATCTGATGGGTTCAAAGATCTAGGCCAATCTCTAATCACCTTTGTCTTACTAGGCTCCACCTTAGTGCCATCACCCAATACCACACGACCTAGAAAGGAAACCTCTTACAACAAAAATCCCCATTTCTCCTATTTAGCATCCAACCTTCTTCATTAAACTTTGTAGTACTACCCTCAAAAGACTCACATGCACTACCTCATTAGGGAACAGAAACCATCATATCATCACCAAAACCACCATAAGTCTATTAGAGTAGGGACTAAAGATCTTGCTCATGAGACTTATAGCCATAACTGGTAAACTAGTCAAACCAAAAGACACTACCCCAAATTTAAAATAAAGGAAAGGACATTCAAAGCCTCATCTACAACCAATAACAATTCTATCCACAAAACAACTTAGGTTCAACACCTCCAATTCTCACAAGATGATAAACGCAATCGCTTAGTGACTAATTGTACCTTATGATATGAAATGTACCAACCTCCCTAGCTACCATTTATCAATCCCCACACAAAGACATATTCATTAGGGGGTTATATTCTGACTCTACGGGTCCTACCACGAAGGAGATAGACATCCATGCAACTATTCTATCCTAAGTACAACATCAAAATCCACCATATCGAATCCAACTAGCCATAAAGCAAGACCCAATGCAATACAACCCTAGCTCAACACCTATGAACTTTCTAGCAACAATATACCCAACCAAGAGAATAGACACCAAAGATCAACACACGTAATTGGGCACACAAGAAGCCCCACTATCAACTAAAAATATAGAGAAGAAATAGTAAAACTTGGATAAATCAAAATCAAAACCTCCTACTTACCTTTCTTCGCCTTCCTCTTTGAAGCGACATGATCAACTAAAAGAGGAAAGAACATTCGTTAGAGGGGGGGACCCTAACTCACATCTAAAGCATGACATAAACCATGAAGAAGGGAAACATTTCCTGAAATATCTCATAGCCTCCTACTCATAGTTGTGGTGCATAACACAACAATGAACAAGACTCTAATCGATGCGGTGTGTTGGACTCCGAGGATCTACCAACCTAGTGCTCTGATATTATCTTTGTCATGGCCTAAGACTAGGGCCTAGATGTGACCAGCGAATCGGGATCCTAAAGCGACCCCAAACAAGCCTCATAGCATATCATTACACATACTTGGTCACGGAAACAATGTGAAAAACATAAGAAATATAAACAAAGGGAATTGGTACTAAGGGAGAGAGAGATATTTATACTTAAATAGCTTAAATATCATAAGTGTATTAAAGCTCAAGAATAATACATAACATGTCCAACAACATCTCTACTACATAGATAAGAGTGGGGGCCAAGACAAACAATTAGCTGACCCTTATAGTTATTACATACTTAAAAGAAAGATAGTCTTGAAACATAGTATAAGAGAATAGTCATTGTCCCCGGAATAGAGGACTCACTAATGGCTAATTTGAACAATCCATCTAGCCACAAAAAGAATCAATAGGAGCTTCAGTTCCTACATGGCAACATCATGTAGGCATAAAGTATATGTTAGTACATTTGAATATACTAAGTATGTGGGATGCAATGCAATAATAGATAGACTTCATAATCAAAATGTATACAATAGACAATAGGCATAGTATAACAAAATGGCATATATGTTAGCATAAGTAAAACATGCTTAGATAACTCATGGTCATATAGGATATCATATGTGAAGAACAGACCAACCTAGATTACAAAGTCATAAATCCCCTGAGGTTAGTGATGATGCCGCCCCATCACTTAGGTGGTGGAGTACTAACCCTTCACTCAATTGGTGATAATGCCGCCCCATCACCAAGGTGGAGAAGTACTAACTCTTCAATTGGTTGGTGATAATACTTCCCTATCACCTGGGTGGAGAAGTACTTACCCTTCATTCGGTTGGTGATAATGTCACCCCATCACCTAGGTGGAGAATTACTAACCCTTCCCTTGGTTGGTAACAATGCCTCTCCATCACCTAGGTGGCAAATTAGTAACCATTTCCTTGGTTGATGAGTATTACCCCCCCATCTTGGTTAGTGATGATGTCGCCCCATCACTTGGTGGAGAAGTACTAACCCTTCCCTTAGTTATTCGGGTTTTTAGAACCCCCGGATTGGGCATAGTCTAATGCAATAATATGTAAATTTCATCATGAATATAAGCTTATTTCATTGTCATAACATAAATCATATCATACCTCATACTTTGGACCTTCATTTCCATAAGAAACCCGAGCTGGACATTTCATTAAACACTTAGGGGGGGGGGGTGTATAATGGGGGTAAAAGACCATGCAATTTAGAGATGAATCACTAATAAAATCCATTGTAAAACTATCAATCAAAACCTTGCAATAACCTCAAGCAATATAAGTCAAACTCCTACTCCAGTTTTACATTAGATCAAGGATTTATAGCTCAAAATATAGCAAAACAATCACAATTCTACATAGCTTTAATGTAGTTCATAAAAATGTTCATACTAGTAATCCCAGTTGTAAAATCAACTTTAAATATTTCAAATTAAATAAAAATGATATTAGGGAATCATGGTTGGAAGAACCTAAAGGCTAAAACCCACATACGTTGACTTCGGAGAGTTTCTTGAAGAAGATTTGAAATAGAGGCTTGAAGATTGAATGAAATTGTTAGATCCGGATGAGTTTTGGGACCATTGAATCTTGAGGAGGACTTCGGGCTTCACTTGGTTTCTTTGAATTTCAACAATACTTCTTTAAAACCTTGAGAATAGATGGAGAATTTGATGAATATTATAAAGTATTTTGAGAGGTTTTTGGTTGGTTTTTAGGGATCAAAACGGCTAGATAATGAGGGACTTTCATGTATAGAGGTATAGGTTTATTACCCAATTGCCTTGGAGTGAAAAAGAGAAAACTTCAGAACTTTTTTAACTATTCCGCGTCAGGTCCGCATCATGGACCCACTGCGGAAAGCTACTATATTTACAAAGTTTCACCAAAAATTATATTTCTTGGCACGGATGAAGTATACCATATAGGTACTCGTTCCTGCAAAAAAATTTTCCCTCTGAAGAAGAATATGCAGTCAGATTTGCGAATTTCTGCATGGAATCTGAGTATTAAAATAAAGTACATCATAGCGTCTTTCTGAGCTACATGTAGGGGTGTTTAACTATCCTCGATTTGAGATATAAAGGAATTACAATTGTAGGGGTATTCCTAGGCAAGTGTGGGATATTATATTCATATCATTGTTTCGGAAGCAAATGAATAATAAACACATATTTCTCGGAATCGAGAAAGTATGACTCAAGCTATGGGGATGTCATAGGGAAAGGGATTAATATAGACCCACAAAACACATAACACATAAAGACTAAGGGGCAGGTAAGTATGACTCAGGATCTTAGGATCTTTCACAACATAACATAAGAACACATCATAATACTCATAGCCAATCCATATAAAGATTTCATGCTTAAGTGGGCATGAGGCTATGACCCTAATGCCCTTTGCCGAAACAAAAAGGCCAAGGAAAATAATGCACTGGTCCGTGCCCCTAGCGCATTGCGGCGAAGGAACGTACAGTCACTAGAATTAAAAAATTAGCAAAAATTATTTTTTGCTATGAGCCCTCTAAAATCTGGGTTATACCAATTTTCCATTATATTTTGCCCCTGATTAAGAATATGAAATCAAATTTTCAAAATCACTCATGAATTTTGAGATTTATAGAATTTACGATTATGGAACATTCTGAAGTATATGTGGGGTTTCTCGTAGTTAGTGCCTATGCACCTTAAGTAGGCCTATATAAAGAGATTAAAAAGGTCTTTTGGGAAGAGTTGGATGAGGTTTTGAGAGGCATACCAAAGATAGCAAAAATCTTCATTGCGGGTGCTTTTAATGGGATATCGGTGCAACACTAGTGAGTTTGAAGTTGTTCATGCAATCTTTGGTTTTGGGAAGAAGAATGGAGATGGGACATCTCTCTAGGAATTTTTCAAAGCCTTTGAGTTAGTTATTGCTAACCAATGTTTTTCGAAGAGAAAAATCATTTTATTACCTTTGGTAGTACGGTAGCTAAGACTCAGATTGATTTATACTTCTCTGAAAAAGTGCTAGTAGCC
The DNA here is from genome assembly GCA_025774065.1 of Solanum ossicruentum. Taxonomy (NCBI): domain Eukaryota; kingdom Viridiplantae; phylum Streptophyta; class Magnoliopsida; order Solanales; family Solanaceae; genus Solanum; species Solanum ossicruentum. The sequence goes on from JAOTQR010079210.1 coordinate 69,275, forward strand.
TTTACAAGAATTGCAAAGTTATTTCGAGTGAAAATATTTCCACACAACATACACTTCTAGTGATGGATTTAAAGATTAAGACAGAAAAGAAGAAGATTGTTAATGCCTACCAATGATTAGATTGGGAGGAATGACTCATGCCCCTTCACGAGAGATGGAAGAAAAGCCAAGTATTTTATTAGGCTTGAGTAATGGTGGAGATGTGAACAACATGTGTGACACTACTACTGGTTGCATTAGAAAAGTAGCTACCAACGCAATAGGGGTTTGGAGAGGGACCTTTGTGGGTGTCAAGGTGATTGCTCATGAAATGACGAAGTCTAAGGAAAAGCGAAAGCTAAGAAGATTGCATATAAAAAATTGTTGGAGTGTAGGGATGAGGATGAAAAGCGAAGGCTTAAAGAGAGATATAAATCATCAAGGACAGAAGCGATGATGGCGGCGACAAGTGCTAAGACAATAGCATTAGAGCCCTTATATGTGGATCTAAGTGCTAAAGGTGGGGAAATGAGTTTGTATAGGATTAGTAAAGAAAGATAAAGGAAAGTGTGTGACCTGGACCAAGTGAAGTGCATTAACGATGAGGAAAGTGAGGTCTGGGTGGACTAGTCTTCCATTAAGCTAAGGTGGCAAACTTACTTTCATAAACTCTTAACTGAAAAAGGAGATAGAGATATTGAGTTGGGTCAGTTGGCATACTCCAAAAGGCATCAAGATTTTGGTTATTGCAGGCGATTCAGAGTTGAGGAGGTCAGACATGCTATTAGTAGGATGAAGAAAAGGAGGGCGATCGAACTTGATGAGATACTGATAGATTTTTTGATGAAGATCAAGGATGGCACAGAGTGGTAGATTAGACTGTTCAATGCTATCATGAACACTACCAAGATGCTCATTGAGTGGAGGAGTACAATGGTTCCATTGTGCAAAAGTAAGGGTGATATTAAAAACTGTAACAATTGTAGGGGTATCAAGTTGTTAAGCGACATTATGATGGTCTGGGAGAGAGTGATAGAGATAAGGGTGAGAAAAAAAATGTCTATTTCAGAGAATCAGTTTGGACTCATGCCTGGGTACTGGACTGTTAAAGCAATTCATCTTTTTTGAGATTCGTGGAGAAATATTGGGAAAGAAAGAAGGACCTTCATATGGTTTGCATTGATATCAAGAAGGCCTATGACAAAGTCCCGAGGGATGCCAATATAGGTTTCTAGAGGTGAAAGGTGTTCAATGGTGTATATTAGGTTGGCTAATAAAAGACATGTATGATGGAACAAAAACTTAGGTAAGAATGGTAGGATACGACTCAGGGTATTTTTGTGTTGAGATGGGACTTCATCAAAGATCTATATTGAGCCCTTTTCTATTTGCCTTGGTGATAGATGAGATGACATGGTCTATTCAAGATGAGGTTCCATGGTGTGTACTATTTGCAGATGATATAGTACTAATTGATGAGACTTGGACTAAAGTTAATGATAGCTTGGAGCTTTGGAGACACACTTTGGAATTGAAAGGGTTAAAACTTAGCAGGACCAAAATAGAATACTTGGAGTTCGAATTCAGTGTTGCAAGGGATGAAGCAGACATTGAGGTAAGGGATGCTACTCAACCTATAACCAGGAGAAAAAATATTAAATATCTTGGGTCCATCATCCAAAATAGTGGCGATATCGACGTTGATGTCACACACTATATTGCAGCAGCATGGATGAAATGGAGGCTTTCCTATGGAGTATTATGAGATAAGAAGATACCACCTAAACTCAACGATAAGTTTCACAGGATGGTGGTTAGATCGTCTTTGTTATATGGGGTGAAGTGTTGGCCAATAAAAAAATCACATGTTTAGAAGATACAGGTCATGGAGATAATGATGTTGAGATGGATATGTAGGAATAATAGGAGCTATAAGATTAGGAATGAGACCTTTCAGGAGATGCTTAAGGTGGGCCCTGTGGATGATAAGATGAGGGAAGTGGGATTGCAATAGTTTGGACACGTACAGAGAAGGAGTATCGATGGTCTTGTCAGGGGTGTGAGAGGTTGAATTTAGGAGTTACATAGATGAGTAGAGGTAGACTGAAGAAGTATTGGGGGGAGGTGATCAAACAAGATATGGTGAAACTTGATCTCATCGTGGACATGACCTTAGATAGGAAGGAGTGGAGGTCACGAATTAGAGTAGTAGGCTAATAGATTAGTAGGGTTAGGTTTCTCGCCGTAGGGTATAGTAAGGTAGTAGGATTTGTCATGTCTTTTTATCTAGTGTTGTCATTATCTGTCTTATATATGTTAATTGCCTCGTATTAACATACTATCATGTGCTTTTTGTTACTAGTCTCTCTTTCTATTTCCTTTCTCTTCCTTTCCTTTTTCCCATATCTAGTTTATTCTGATTATGGGATTTTATAATGAGGATTCCTGGGAAATAGCCTCTCTACCTTTATGTTGTAATGGTAAGGTCTGTATATATTTTACCCACCCCCCGACCCTACTTGTGGGACTCTACTAGGTATGTTGTTGTTGATGATGTTATGTCATTTCAAAACATATTTTGAATGATGTATTGAACGATCATTCATCATATTGATCTTTGTTTCTATTCTATGGTTATGCATATTTCTTATATGATACATGATTACCTTATAGCATTTCTTCCCAAATACATAGAATATTTTGTACTACTAATACATATTTTTCCCAAATGATGTCACTATATAGAGTTTGGCGATCACCCTCCTTACACACATGGTTGACTCTTGGTTAAGACTTTGCTCGTTGGTGAGTCCTCTCATTGGGGGAGACGAACCTACTGTCTAGCTTCCTACTTTAAGACTATGCTTTGTTTCTACCTATTATACTTTTGAGTATGATTTAAGCGCATTCCTAAGGCCCCTCCCTATCTATAACTTAGAGCTAGTTGGATACATAGCTATGTTTGTATTGTTATGACAAAATTCCTATATTCTTGTCAAGTATCCCCTAGACCCTATCCCTTACTTTTTTGCTTATTTTGATGTCTAAACCTATGATGTGCTAATGCATGCTATGAGACTTGTTTGAGTTACATTTAGGTCCCCTATTTACCATATCACACCTAAGTCCTAGGCTTAGATCATGATTACTGGGTGAGTGTAACTTTTTATAAGAATCTTCTCAAAGTTGGATCACCTTTTTGGGTTATGTTGTTGACTTAGTAGAGGAGTTTGGAAATATGTAGGTCCAACCTTAGAAACAAGGTGTATGGATTGTCGATATGTTTGAGGAAATAGAGGCATTTGAAGTAGTTTGAGAGGCACATTATATGGGAAATTTTGGTATAAAGAATGATTTTGGTAATAAAGAGGCATTGGGTATGATGCTATTGAATCTTGAGTGAGTTGTGGAATGAGATTTTGTGAGTGTAGATACACACGTTTAGAGGTATAAGTAAGTTACTAGAATGGGTAGAGGTAATTTGGTGGAAGCATATTAATGACATTTCAAAAATTTTGAGGTTGAACACTGGGATGAATTGGTAAAGAATGATTCGAGAGTGTGGTCTGATTTGTAGTAGGATGACTACCTATATTTGTACTATAAGAGGAATTGAGAGGATTTGACAACTTTATCCCAGTTGTGCATAACAATAACTTCTCCTTATAAATTTACTAGGGGTGGTGTGTCCATGCTAAGCACGGGCCTAATTAGAAAATACATATTAAATTCTTTTTTCCTAATCAGTGTTATGTCGTTTTTATATTTTTTTTAGCCGAGATATGTTTTTAAGCAAAACAACTAATATCAAATTACTTACTTCTATTTACATTTGTAATGTTTGCACTACGAGCATAAAATCGCATAAAAGCACATAAAAGTATTGGAATTCATTTAGTAAGGACACCAAAAGTTTAAGCCAACGAAATAGTAGCAGTCAGTAACTACAATATGAATTACATGGGAAAAAGTATTTAAGAAAAAAACTTAGGCTTTCAGATAAATAATTTCTAAGCAAGAGAAAAACCTAGTAAGTTATAATTAGGGGTATCCTGTTTTCTTTAAATAAAATGTCTTAACTGAATTAAGAAATAAAAACTCACCATGTAACATCTCAAAATTAATTACAAACATAAAGAATGTACTTCGTTTTGATGAAAGCCTCATAATGCAATATGCAAATAGCAACTGAAGTCACCCAATGAAGAACCAAAGATCAAAGATCAAGCTATGGCGCTTTACTTTGTTCAATTATCTTTCATCCTCAAGCAACAAAAGAAAAATGATAGTCATGAAACCAAAATAAGAGAAAAATGCAGTAAAAGATCTCTACATTTGGCTTTGAGCTAGGTTGGCCCATCAATACTAAGCTTGGCTAAATATGTGTTTATGTATTGGTTCAATATTTAGTCACCACAGTAATAAACTTCAACTAAGATAATCATTGAAATATGACATATACATTGAGTAATAAACTCCAATAGAGAAGCAGAAAAGATGCAATTAGGCCACCAATCTTGATAGCATCATACAAAGCTCTACTCCTTCAAAGGACAAGGATGAAATGGATGAAGCTTTAGAAGATCAAAGGAGGCCCATAACAAGATCTTAAACCAAGGAGTTTAATGATAAGCTCAATAGGCTTGAATTGCAGATCCAAAGGTGTCTTGTTGAGGAAGAAAAGCTAAAGCCCAGGAAGGATGAATTGCCCAAATGGTACAATTATCTGCTGACCCAAATTCAAGTCAAAGATGAAGAATTTTAGGGTTATATTTCATGCAAATAAGGCCAAGAAGAGTCCAAGAATCAGCTACAATACAGGTTTCTTTCTGCCCAAGTTTGCAGAGAAGATTTGTCAAACTTTCCAAATTTGTCAAGATTCTTTTTCTAGTTGGGTTTTACCTTATTTCCTTATTTATATATAGGTTATTAATGTTTTCCTTGTTCTATTTAAGGTATCTTACTACCATTTAATGCTTTTCTAGAACTACTAGGTCTATTCCTAGATAAGACAACTTTATTTCCTTTCTAGAGTAGGATTTACCTTGTAATTTTTTTTCTAGGTCTTGGATACTCCTTGGGCCTAACCTAAAGAGTCTTAGACGTCCAAGGACCCTATAATGTATATAGGAGTCTTTTTTTCTTTCATTAAAGACAATTAGACTGACATTGATAATATTTGAGAGAGTTCTATTGAACCTTTGTGACTTGTTCTTTGAGAATTTATCTTTAAACCTTTCCTAGTTCATAGTTTGATGTATAAAGTACTTTATTCTTGTGATATCTTTTATTTCTTTTTGGTATTCTTTAGAAGGTGATTAGCTTACATGTGAATCTAACGTTTTGATTCATTTTTTCAAGTAAAGGCATTATATTTCTTTCATAAATCTTTACGTTGTTACTAGGATCTTGTGAAGACCTTAGAATATCAATTTATTGCAATTTCTTGGATTTTTCCTTTGAATTTCCCATATCTTTAATTAGTTTTTATCTTTCTTTTTTGTTGTTGCTTCCGCATTCTAGTATTCACTCCATCTTAGTATTATTTCTAACCTCGATCCTATCAAGTGGTATCAGAGCAGTTCTACCAAGATTCTGTTCTTGGTAAATCTTGGGATTTCTTATATATAAAGAGCAAAAACAAAAGTAAAAAAAGTTTAAAAAAAGTTAAAAAGAGGAGATAACTTGCTCTCTAAGAAATCCAGTTACTTACCCTCCATATCATGTATTAGTGCTTCCAAATAAAAAGGAATTAAGAAGAGGGAATTCTAAATCTTTGAGGACACGGGAAATTTTTTCTTATTCTTTTATAATTCTAAGTAAGTTTCTTTTTATTCGTATTATGTTTCAACTAAATCCTACTTGTTCTAGGACTAGTTCTTTCTTTTTTTTTTTCTTCCCCAAAAATCTATACTTTATTACTAAAAATTTGATACTTGTTTGGGTTTAATTATAAATCTACAAAGTACTCTTGTTCAAAGGTTATTTGAAGGGGAAAAGATAAGTGTGGGTGAGTTTATAAGAGGGTAAAAGCCATATTAAATATGTGATTGATATTTTCATTTAAGATGCCTAATTCAGGTGGTGATGAAGAAAGGGTTCATTTAGAAACTGAGATCAAAGAAAGGAATAACTTCACCCTTCAAGCTATGCACCAACAATTCGAGAGATGGAACATTCAATTTCAACAGATAAGAAATATGATTATCGAGCAGAATGAGACCATAGCTGCAATTAGGAGGGAGAATAATGTTGTACCACCCAATAATATTATACCCCAAGTTAAAAAAAATGTACCCCATGTCCCTTTTGTAAATCTTGAATATGATAATAATGATTTCGATGGTGAACTTAATAGAGAAAGAAGAGATAGGAGGGGCCAAAGAGGTAGAATAGAAGATGATAATATAAGTAGTTTAAAAATGAAGATTCCATCTTTCAAGGGGACAAGGGATCCACACTTGGACCTTGATTGGGAGAGGTGAGTTGAAGCCTTCTTTTATTGTCATAACTACTCTTAGGGTAAGAAAGTTAAACTTGTTGTTGTTGAGTTTTCTGATTATGCTGCTTCTTGATGGATAAAGCTTGTTAGGATAGAGTGTAAGATGAGCTACCACATATTGCTACGTGGGAAGAGATGAAGAGGGTGATGAGGAAGAGGTTTGTTCCATCATATTTTCAAAGAGAGCTGCAATCTCTCCTTCCACACTTGAAGCAAGGTTCCATGTTGGTGAATGAGTACTTCAAAAGCATGGATATGGCTATGATCCTAGATAATTGCATGGAGGAAGAAGAAGCTATAATGGCCAGAATTCTAAATGGTTTAAATTCGGAAATAGCTAATGTAGTAGAGATACAAAAATATTTAACTGTCATGCCCCAAGTCTCGTTAAGGTGGACTAGCACCCGTTGCCAATAAGGCTTGGGAGAACCAACCTGTATCTGTGCGCTTTCTATACATATTATAAGGTATTTCTTCATTCAACATGCTTTTAAGAAAGTAAGCAGTAATAACAAGCCAAAAAGAAATGCAAATGGCTAGGTCATTGGGGCCACATGGTCTAAAGTACGAGAAATGACCACACTTTAATTTAAATAGTCTACAAAGCCTCTAGATAAGGAAAAGTATCTGATAAGGATAGGGACAGGCCCCACCTCGACTAACTATATAATAAAAAAATATAAGCTCTAGACACACAAAGCTCCGAAGTAACCTGGAGCTTGGTAACAACAGTTGGATATCTTGTACTCCTATTGGGGAGAGCCACTAGCGCTTGTACCTACAATATGAAATGCAGGTCCCCTATAAGGGACATCACTATGAGGTAATGTACTTAATATGTAAGGAAGAAAATACTGTATATAAAATAACAACTCAAATGAATCTATGCACTGGTGTAAGAATAAGAGACCACCTTTCGTCATACTGTGGAATCATGTACTTTATGTTCTTTTTATTACTTTAGCTTTACTGTATAATCTGTACATAATATATATTACAAAGGACCAGCTTATCAGTGGTAAATCTATATCGAGATCGGCCCTGGCTAGGCTTTTCTTTTCACCCCTTGGCCTACCCCCTGTGATAGGATCGACCCTGGCTAGATGATTCTTCCACCCCTCGGGGTTACCACCCATTAATACACAATATATTTTACCTTTCACTTACCTTTGAGATGATTCTTTTGGTGGTCATAATATTGGAGCTATAGGATAGTAGTTGTAGCATGTGACATGTAAATAATTACACAACACAATATGACAATGAAAAGAGTATGTTACACAAGTAATGAAATGCGTATGAGATGAAATAGCTCGTGAACTTTATTTAGCAACAAAAACCCATGTGTCTTGGTATCCAAGTATGTATGCAAATTTGAAGGTGACTATGCATGGAACATATGAACATGTGAAAGAGTGGAGATATGGTCAATAGTTGTGTTGAAGTTGGTAAGTGCCTTTATGTGCCAAGAGAGGATCTATGTTTCATGACAAATAATATGAAATAAAGTAGCCTTACATACCTCACTGTATGACCTCGCTATTACCTCGAGATAAACTTCCCTTCCTCCAAATATTTATCTACAATATAGTAGGTGATAAAACTAGCATTAGCAGCCAATATATACATCTTGGCAGCCCAATCTCATAATAGAAACAACACACGGGCAGCAATCGTATAATTATAAACCTGAGTGTATCCTTTCAACCTTTCCGCCTCTAATCATACTTCCTAATACACATTCTCATATACATAACATGTGCATCTTGTTTTAGTGCTATAAAAATCTTACAACAACCCATACATAGCAATTCCACACAGTATACAAAGATACAAGTAGGCGGCATAACGTTATGTCGTCTCGCTACATTTCGATGTCAACAATCTCAAATCTGTTTTAACTTCAACCAAACTATATATAACATAAATACACATACAATCAGCCTTAAAACAGTCCAAAAATAGTTCCAAAATAGATTTAGGTCATAGAGAAACAATCCCCAACCACCAACACACAAGTTCGTACTAAGAACACAATTACGATATCATATAAGAACTCAATCTTGCGGGCCGTCAATAAGTTGCTACAGCCTGGTTACATCACTGAGAAAACAAACCTTGTTAAGAATATAAGTCTTACTTTATAACTCAGCCAACCAAGAAGAGAAAAGCCCTCTCAATTAACAAGAAAAGTGCACAACAATCCTTAGAACACATGTTGTCCAAACTTCCAGCACAAGCATGACTAGCATATACTTCTTTTTTTTTCATGAACTAACCATACTATGTACACAAGTATCATTAACTACCTTTAACATCAAGGTTTAGGTGTGCTTTAGGAACCATTGTAAGGTTGTAAGGGCTACTTTTCACACGTTGAAAGAGAGCAAAGAATAACCAAGAAAAGCAAATTTTTTGTCCAAATTAAAATGGCTTAAGAGAGCTATTTTAAACCCTTTTTAAAGAGTGATTTTAGCTGACCGACTAAGGTAGTTTTAGCCTTACTTTATTAAGCTGGTGATGTAGCTTGTTTCCCCTTTCACTTGGGCCTTATTGGGTTCAAATTGGTTAGGCCTTGGCTACCCACTTTTCCCTTTTCTCCTTACTTAGCTTTGGCCCAATTCATCAAGTGAGTTGTCTTGTACTTGGGACCATTCTCTACTATTCTTGGACTGAAAATATAGTACATTTACAAAGCTAAAACATTAGATAAACTTATACCCTTAACACGGACTTTATCCATAATCGGACTTGGACAGATTTGACGTCGGTCCTCGTCTCCATCTAGCTAGAAAATTTAAGCTAAGCAAGTAGGTGACTTATCTGCTAGCTTCCTCAGTCCTACAAGTACCTCACTTCTCTCACTTCATTTAAGGCCACGATCTCCTCAATTTTACTTAAAACTTGTATACACTCGACCAACTTAAGCGTTAGATGCACATATCGCCCTCCAATATGAGATTTAAGAACTTTATAAAATGGGCATTAATTTGACCAAACCATATCATGTTTCATTTGCGTAAAACTAGTAATGTAAGATGTGGCATATTATATCCTCCCCCCTTAGGAACATTCATCTTCGAATTTTAGCACAATTGCATAGCTTAACCAAGTTTAAACCTTTACTTGAACAAAATTTTGATAACACACTAAGTATTCAATCACACGTACCTATTAGTATCCCAATTCTGCATGTTGGACTTCCTCTTTAGCTTCTAATAAGTAAGGGTATTTTGATTTCATTGCACCCTCGGCCTCCAATGTTATCTCTTTTGCTTGCTAGTTTCTCCAAAGTACTTTAACTGAAGTTATTTCTTTACTTCTTAGCTTCTTAACTTGACGATTAAGAATAACAATAGCTACCTCTTCATATGTGAGATCTTTTATAACCTACACATCTTCAATAGGAGTGATACAAGATGGATCACCTATGCATTTTTGAAGCATTGAGACATGAAAAACTGGATGAACCATTGAAAGCTATTGGGGTAGTTCTACTTCATATGCAACTTTCCCAAACCTCTTAATAATCTGATATGGCCCTATGTAACGTGGGCTCAGTTTACCTTTCTTACCAAACCTCATAACCCCTTTCGTTGGACACATCTTTAAATATACCTAATCTCCTATTGAGAATTCTAGTCCTCTCCTCCTAGCATTCGCGTATGATTTGAGACAGCTTTGGGCTATTTCTAGCCTTTGTTGTATTACTCTAACTTTGTCCATGGCTCGTTCTACAAAATCTGGCCCAAGGAAGGCAGTTCCACCCACTTCAAACCATCCAATATGTGACCTACATTTCCTTCATACAAAGCTTCATAAGGTGCTATCTTGATAATCGAGTGGTAGCTATTATTATAGGAAAATTCAATAAGTGGAAAATAGTCCACCCAACTACCTTTAAAGTCCAATGCACAAGCTCGCAACATATCTTCAAGTGTTTGAATAGTGCGCTCAGTTTGACCATTTTTCTGATGGTGGAATGCTAACTTGTGTCCCTAAACTCCTTTAGAAGGACTTCCAAAACTTTGTAATGAATTGATCCCTGTGATCAGATATAATGGATATTGAGACCCCATGTAGCCTGACTATCTCTTTGAGGTATAACTTGTCATATTCTTCAATTGTATAATCACTCCTAATTGGTAAGAAGTGTGCTGACTTTGTGAGTCTATCAACTATTACCCATATGGAGTCAAACTTTTGAAATAAGTGAGGCAACCCGCTAACAAAATCCATATTAATCATATCCCATTTCCATGTTGGAAGCTCTATACACTGCTTATAGCCTCTCGGCTTTTGTGCTCCATTTTGACCTGTTGGTAATTTGAACATTGAGCCACAAATTTTGCAAGGTCCTTTTCCATGCCTCCCCACCAAAACATTTCCTTCAGGTCATGATACATCTTATTCCGTCCTAGATGGATGGAATATCGGGAATGATGGGCTTCTTCCATTATCCTCTTTCTTAATCCATTAATATCAGGCACACATTATCTATTTTGGCAATATAGTACTCCATTTTATGTAAGTTCTAAGCCCTTCATTGTACCCTGACCCACCTTTTCCTTAAGGTGTCATGGAATAGGATCCTCGAACTATTTTTCTTTCACCTCCATTACTAATGAAGACACTGATGCATTATGTACAATAACCCCTTCCTTTGGAGTTTCAAGAAAGCGAAGTCCCAAACTTACTAGTTGACGTAGATCCTTAGCCACTCCTTGACTTACCATGGCTTGATCACTAGTATTCATGATTGCCTTACGACTCAGAGCATTGGCTACCACATTTTCCTTCCCCGGATGGTATAGTATATCAACGTTGTAATACTTTATTAACTCTAGCCATCTCCATTGTCTTAAATTTAGGTATTTTTGCTTAAAAATGCATTGCAAACTCTTATGATCCATATATATGTCTACGTGAACCCCATATAAATAGTGGCGCCATATTTTTAGAGCAAACACAACCGCTGCTAGCTCAAGATCATGTGTTGGGTAGTTTTTCTCATGTGGTCTTAGTTGTCTAGATGCATATGTAATTACCCTACCATGCTGTGTCAGTACACACCCTAAGCCTACTCTTGAAGCATCGCAATACACTGCATGCCCCTCGATGCCTTCTGGAAGTATTAGCACATGTACAAAAGTTAGTCAGCTTTTCAACTCTTGGAAGCTCATTTCACATGCATCATTCTATCGGAACTTGGTTGCCTTATGTGTCAACTTTGTTAGAGGTGCAGAAATAGAAGAAAAACCTTCAACAAACCTTCTATAATAACCTGTGAACCCTAGGAAGCTCTGAACTTCCGTGGGTGTCGTAGGCCTTGGCCAATCTGTCACAGCCTCTATCTTTTGTGAATCAACCCTTATTCCCTTATTAGACACAACAGAACAAAAAATGCCACTGATTTTAGCCAAAATTCACATTTAGAAAACTTGGCATACATCTTTCGATAACAAAGAACTTGTAACACTTGTCATAAGTGATTTGCGTGGTCCTCTTCTGATCTTGAATATACAAAAATGTCATCTATAAATACTATCACGAACACATCCAAGAATGGCTCGAATACCCTGTTCATTAGATCTATAAAATCTACCACTGCATTCTTTATCCCAAATGACATAACAAGAAATTCAAAGTGATTGTTGCGTGTTCTAAAAGCAATCTTAGATATATCTTTCTCCTTCACCCTCACTTTGTGATCATCTGATCTCAAATCGATTTTTGAAAAGCATTTGGCACCCTGTAACTGATCAAATAAATCATCAATCCTGGGGAGGGGGTATTTGTTCTTAATTGTCACCCTATTAAATTGTCGATAATCAATACATATTCTCAAGGTGCCATATTTTTTACGTACAAATAATACTGGTGCATCCCAAGGAGACACACAAGGTCTTATAAAACCCTTCTCCAATAATTCTTCTAACTGCTCTTTTAATTCACGCAATTCTACCCAAGCCATTCTATATGGATGGATGGAAATCGGTTGATTTCCTAGAAGTAAGTCAATACCAAAATCTAATTCTCGTTCTAGAGGTGAGCCTGGAAGTTCTTTAGGGAACACATCAACAAATTGATTCACTACTGGAACTGATTGAAGAGTTAGTGATTCTGCCTATATATCCCTTATTCTAACTAAATGACATATATACCCATTAGATATCATCTTTCTAGCCTTAAAATAAGAGATAAACATACCCTTTGGCACCCCAACATTGCCTTTCCATTCAAGAATTGTCTCATTAGGAAAGTCAAAGTATACTTTCTTAGTTCGGCAATCCACGGTCGCACCGGAAGAAGCTAACCAATCCGTACCCATTATAACATCGAATTCCACCATTTCTAAATCAATAAGGTCAGCCAATATATCACGGTGACAAATAGTTACTACACAGTCATAATAAACCCTTCTAGCCATAACAAACTCATAGGTTGGTGTAGACACTTCAAATGGTTTGTTCAATAATTTGGGTGTTCTCATAAGCTTCCCAGAAACTAATGGAGTGATGTATGATAGTGTAGAACTAGGGTCAACTAATGCATATACATTATCTGAAAAGATGGACAATGTACCTGTTACCACATCGGGTGAAGCTTCCAAATTTTGCCGACTCCTAGAGCATAAGTGCAATTATGGACTCCACTAGAGCTAGCTGCCCCTCTAACACCTCTACCACGACCGACAGGTTATTTTTGACCCCTATGTAATGGAGGAACTGACGATGATGTTGCAACAGCTGACCCAGTACATTGTGTTATATCACCCATACGCCTCCTCGAGCAATCTCTTATCATATGTCCTACCGCACTACACCAATAACAAGTATCTGTACCAATATGACATATACCTAAATGACTTCGTCCGCACTATTTACAAGGCTTCCTAGGAGCTATTGGCTGGCCTGTCAAATATCCTATTCTCTGTGCACCTTGTCACTAACCTCATTGACCAAATTGATTGCTTCTGGACTTTGAAGTTTGTGGTGGAGCACTGGCTACAGAGTAGGAGGATGATGACATAGGCAATTCTTAGAGAAACAAGGTCTAAGCTCACCTTGGGACGGTGTAAACTGCCCCGTAGATCTGGCCCTTTTGGCCTGCTCCCTTTCCAACTCTTGTGTCCTTCTTTGCCTCTGATCCTCCAATTTCTTTGCAAAAGCTTGCATACTCGTTATATCCATGTTTTTATTCAAGGAAGCAATGGTAAAATCTCTGACCAGATACATATCCAATCTATCCAGAAATCAATGAACTATATATGCTATAGTAGCAACTATATTAGGAGCATACCGTGCCAAGGAATTAAATTGGAGGCTAGATTCCCTCACGCTCATATTCCCTTGGTGGAGGTTCAAGAACTGATCTACACAGGCCTCTCAGATCTCTAATGGCAGGTAATGGTCGAGAAATACCTCTTTGAACTCTTTCCGGGTAGTTGGAGGTGCATCTATACCCTTAGATTACTTCCAAGCCTCATACCACAATATAGCCACACCCTTTAATTTATATGTTGCTAGCTCAATAGCTTCTGTACCACTCACATGTATAACATCTAAAGTGCATTGAATTTGATTAATTAAGTCTTGGGGATCTTTATTAGGTCCAAATTAAGAAAGTAACATATCCTCGTGCTAGCTTCCCTATTCACACCACCTGCACCTATAACTGGACCTTCCTATCTTTGACCTTGGCTAGCAACTATACGAGTCAATAGTTGGACTACATTTCTTAGATCCTATATGGTAGCATCGATAGGTGGTTCTGGAGGAATTTCACAACTTCATGGTTCAGCAGGAGCTGGAGGAATTGAAGACATCTGTGACAGAGGCTCATCTTTAGAGTCATTTCATTTTCTCACCTGTTTGGGTATACCAACCACCACTTCTATTTCCTTCCCTTTATCTTTGTTTTTCCTAGTTTCTGGCATTCTTGTTGTATAAAACAATTTAGGGGTTAGACACAATCCACCTATTACACTTGGCTCTATGGCATGATCTAAAGAATGAAAAGAAAGTAAAAACTTCTAAATGCCACATAGCCTCCTGCTTATAAAGACATGGCTTTGTAGACTCCCTAGGATGACCCTCTCTAATACCACTTCTGTCATGCCCCAAGTCCCGTTAAGGTGGACTGGCACCCGTTGCCGATAAGGCTCGGGAAAATCAACCTATATCTATGCGCTTTCTAAACATATTATAAGGGATTTCTTCATTCAACATGCCTTTGTCGATAAGGATCAGGATAGGCCTCGCCACAACTAACTACACAATACAAAAATGTAATCTCTAGACACACAAAGCTCTGAAGCAACCTGGAGCTTGGTAACTGCAGCGGGATATCATGTACTCCTACTGGGGAAAGCCACTAGCACCTGTACCTGTCGCATGAAATGCAGGTCCCCCGTAAGGGACGTCAGTATGAGATAATATACTGAATATGTAAGGCAGGAAATATTGAATATAAAGTAATAACTCAAATGAAACTATAGACTGGTGTAAGGATAAGAGACCAATTTTATTCATACTGTGGAATCATGTACTTTATGTTCTTTTTATAATTTTATCTTTAATGTATAATCTATGCACAACACATAATACAAACGACCAGCTGATTAGTGGTAAATCTATATTGGGATCGGCCCTTGCTAGGCTTTTCCTTTCACCCCTTGGGCTACCCCCTGTGATAGGATCGACCTTGGCTAGGTGATTCTTCCACCCCTCGGGTTACCACCTATCAATAAGCAATATACTTTACCTTTCAATTACCTTTGAGATAATTCTTTTGGTGGTCATAATATTGGATCTGTAGGATTGTAGTTGTAGCATGTGACATGTAAATAATTATACAAGTCAATATGATAATGAAAATAGTCTGTTACACAAGTAATGAAATGCATATGAGATGAAACAACTCGTGAACTTTATTTAGATACAAGAACCCATTTGCTTTGTATCCAAGTATGTATGCAGATTTGAAGGTGACTATGTGTCGGAGCATATGAACAAGTGAAAGAGTGGAGAGACGGTCAACAATTGTGTCAGAGTATGTAAGTTCCTTTATGTGCCAAGAGAGGATCTATGTTACATGTCAAATAATATGAAATCAAGTAGCCTTACATACCTCGTTATACAACCTAGCTATTACCTAGAGGTAACCGTTCCTTCCTCCAAATATTTATCTAAAATATAGTATGTGATATCACTAATATTAGTAGTCAATAGATACATCTTGGCAGCCCAATCTCATAAAAAAAACAACACACGGGGCAGCAAGTGTATAATTATAAACCCGAGCGTATCCTTTCAACCTTTCTGCCTCTAATCGTATTTTCTAATACACATTGTCATATATATTATGTGCAGCCAATTTTAGTGCCATAATAGTCTTACAACAGTCCACGCATAGCAATTCCACACAACAAACAAAAGATACAAGTAGGTGGCATAACGTTACATCGTCTCGCTATATTTCAATGTCAACAATCCCAAATCTGTTTTAACTTCAACAAAACTGCGTATAACATACTTACAGTTACAATCAACCTTAAAACAATCCAAAAATAGTTCCAAAATAGATGGAGGTCTTGGAGCAACAATTCCCAACCACCAGCCCACAAGTTCGCACTAAGAACATAATTACGATATCATATAAGAACTCACTCATGCGAGCTGTAAATAAGGTGCAATAGCCTAGTTACATCACTAAGAAAACAGACCTTGTTACTAATGTAAGTCTTAGTTTATAACTCAGCCAACCAAGAAGAGAAAAACCTCTTAAGTAACAAGAAAAGTGCTCAACAATCCTTAGGACACATACAATCCAAATTTCCAGCACAATCATAACTAGCATATACTTCTTGTTTCTCATAAACAAACCATATTATGTATACAAGTATCATTAATTACCTTTAACTTCAAGGTCAAGGATTGCTTCAGGAACCCTTGTAGGCTTGTACGGGCTACTTTTCACATGTTGAAAGAGACCAAAGAATAACCAAGAAAAGCAGATTTTTTGTCCAAATTAAAATGACTTAAGGGAGTTGTTTTAAATCCTTTTTAATGGGGGATCTTGGCCGACCTACTAAGGCATTTTATCATTACTTCATTAAGCTAGTGATGCCACTTCTTGCCCCTTTCACTTAGGCCTTATTGGGTTCAAATTGGTTGGGCCTTGGCTGCCAACTTTTCCCTTTTCTCCTTACTCAGTTTTTTCCCAATTCACCAAGTGAGTTGTGTTGTACTTGTGCCCTTTCTATACTATTCTTGGGCTGAAAATATTATCCATTTACGGTGCTAAAACATGGGATAAAGTTACATCTTAACACGAACTTTATCCATAATCGGACTTGGACAGATTTGACGTCGGTCCTTGTTTCCATCTTGCTAGAAAATTTAAGCTAAGCAAGTAGGTGACGCAACTACTAGTTTCCTAAGTCCTACAAGAACCTCAGGTCTCTCACTTCATTTAAGGTTGTGATTTCCTCAATTTGACTTAAAACTTATATACACTCGACCTTCTTAAGCATTAGACGCACATATCGCCCTTTAATATGAGATTCAAGAACTTTTAAAAATGGGCTCTAATTTGACCAAACTATATTATGTTTCATTTGCATAGAACTAGTACATGTAAGACTTGGGGTGTTATAGTAACTTTAGATGAGTTAGTTGATTTTTCTGTTAATACTAGAAAAACAAATCAAGAAAAAGCAGCAACCTAACTCATAGAGAAATTGGCCTAACTATATCTATAAGAAGCCATGGTCAAATCAAGAGGGAAAAGCTCCTTCTAAACCTCGAGAAGATAGAGGTAAATGTAAAGTTGATTAGGGAGGTAAAACCTTCAATCCCACATCTTTTAAACCTTCAACTATATGGATCCAAAATCTTTTCTAAAATTGATCTTAAATGTTGTTGTCATCAGATTCGTATGAATACTGGAGATGAATGGAAAACTGCTTTTAAGGCCAAATATGGACTTTATGAGTGGTTATTTATGCCTTTTGACTTAACAAATGCCCAACATAATTATGAGACTAATGAATCATGTTTTTAAAGATTTTCATAGAAATTTTGTTGTTGTGTATTTTGATGACATCTTGATCTTTTCTCAAAATCTAGATGAACACCTAGAGTACCTAAAACAAGTTTTTGAAATCCTTAGAAATCAATGCTTATTTGTTAATTCAAAAAGTGTACTTTTTTTGTGGATCGTGTAGTTTTCTTAGGTTTTGTGGTCATTTCTAAGGGAGTTAAAGTAGATGGTGATAAAATCAAAGCAATTAAAGAATGGCCTAGACATAGTAGTGTAACTGAAGTTAGGAGCTTTCATGGACCTGCTAGTTTTTATAGGAGGTTTGTGAGGGACTTTAGCACCATTACTTCTCCTTTAAATAAAGTTATTAAGAAGGATAAGATTTTTTACATGGGGAAAGGAACAAGATGATGCATTTAACTTGCTGAAAGAAAAATTGTGTTTTATTTCTCTTTTATAATTACCTGATTTTTGTAAGTCTTTTGAAGTTAAGTGTGATGCCTCCGGTAAAGGCATAGGTGCTATTTTGATGCAAAACTCCAATCTAATTGCCTACTTTAGTGAAAAGCTAAGTTGAGCAATGTTGAACTACTTAACTTATGATAATGTGTTATATGCAGCATTAGCTACATGGCAACACTACTTGTAGCCTCAAGAATTCATGGTCAAGACTAATCATGAGTCATTGAATTACTTGAAGAGCCAAGATAAGCTTAGTCGTAGGCATGCTAAATGGGTGAAGTTTATTCAAACTTTTCCTTATGTAATTATCTACAAACAATGAAAGGAGAATGTGGTTGTTGGTGCGCTCTCAAAAAGGTATGTTTTGATATCTACTCTTACTTCAAAGTTGTTGGGTTTTTACCAAATCAAATTACTCTATGCTAATGATTCTAATTTGATAAAATTTTTGATGAATGTAAGTTGGGTCCTTTTGGAGAAATTTGATCTTCAAGATGAATTTCTATTTAAGGAAAATAAGTTGTGTGTGCCTAACTGCTCTTTGCGTGAACTATTTTGTTATGGAAGCACATTTTGGATGGCTAATAGGACATTTTAGAGTGTCTAAAACTTTAGAAATACTTTCTGAACATTTTTATTGGCCTAGCATGAGAAAGGGTGTTGAAAAACTGTGCTCTCATTGTCTTGAATGCAAACAAGCTAAGTCTAGAACATTGACGCATGGTCTTTATTCTCGTTTACCTGTTTCTAGTTCTCCTTGGATTGATATTTCTATGAACTTCATATTGGGGCTTCCAAGGACTAAATATGGTAAGGATAATATATTTGTGGTAGTAGAAAGATTTTCTAAAATGGATCATTTTATTCCATATACAAAGACTAATGATGCATCTCATGTTGCTAACTTGTTTGTAAACGAAGTCGTTAAATTGCATGGAATGCCTAGAACTATTGTTAGTGATAGGGATGCCAAGTTTTTAAGTTACTTTTGGAGAATTATTTGGGGAAAGTTACGGAGTAAATTGCTATTTTTCATATCTTGCCACCCACAAACTGATGGGCAAACAAAAGTGGTTAATAGAACTTTGGGAAATAAGTTGAGGGTTCTTTTAAAAGGAAAGTTGACTTCATGGGAAGATTACTTGCCTAATGTGGAATTTGCTTATAATAGGACCTTTCATTCTTCTACTGATAAGACTCTTTTTGAAATTGTATATGGATTCAACCCACTTACCCCTCTTGATTTACTACCTTTAACTACTAATGATTTTTCTAATCTTGATGGTAGAAAGAAGGTTGACGTGATGAAGAAGATTCATGAAAAAAAAGACTTGCAATTGAAAAGAAAAATTAGGAATTTGCATTGCAAAGGAATAAAGGAAGAAAATATGTTGTGTTTAAACCTGGGGACTTGGTTTGGGTGCATATGAGAAAGGAATGATTCCCTTCCAAGAGAAATGCTAAGCTAGATCCTAGAGGAAGTGTCCTGTACAGGGTCCTTGAAAAGATTGGAGACAATGCTTATAAACTTGATCTTCCTGGTGAGTTCCAAGTTTGTGCTACTTTAAATGTTTCTGATCTTTCCCATTTTGATGCAGATTTGAATCCGAGGATGAATTTTCTTGAACAAGAGAGGAATGATAGAATCATACAAAACTATACTCCTTTGAAGGAAAACATGAAAAGGATGAAGCTTTAGAAGATCAAAGGAGACCCATAACAAGATCTCAAACCAAGGAATTTAATGATAAGCTCAATGGGCTTGAATTGCAGATCCAAAGGTGTCTTGTTGGGGAAGAAAAGCTAAAGCCCAATAAAGATGAATTCTCCAAATGGTAAAATTATTTGGTGGATCAAATCAAGTCCAATATGAAGAATTTTAGGGTTATATTACATGCAAATAAGGCCAAGAGGAGTCCAAGAATCGGCCACAATGAAGGTTGCTTTTAGCTCAAGTTTGCAGAGAAGACTAGTCAAACTTTTCAAATTTGTCACGATTCATTTTCTAGTTGGGTTTACCTTATTTCCTTATA
>JAOTQR010079211.1:0-42430 GCA_025774065.1 Solanum ossicruentum
GGAGCTGCTGAGTTTTCCTTGCAGGTGCGGTTAGTCCGTATTACAAAGGAAACTCTGCCGAAATTTCGGTAGAATTTTTGGACTTTAGTATGTAGTGTTGAAATTTATAGCGGTCTAAGTGCCTAATCGGCACTAGTCATGGCCCGGGGTTTGGGTCTTGACACCCCATCATGTTAATTCAATCACAATCTAATAGTGAAGACATCAATGTCAAAGATTACTGAACAAAAAGTGGTGATAAATCGATAATAAAAAGGCAAAACAGTCTATGCATCAACTAAGTCAGACTGGTGTGAAATGAAGCTAGTGTAAAGTAATATCCAGTCTACTAAGCCTCTAAAATATCTAAGAAAGTGGTGCCAATAACAGACCCATATCTACCACAAAAAAAAATAAAAGGGCTAAATTCAAAGCTAGAAGGAAAAAAATGACATCCTCTGAAAGCAGGAGAGGACATACCAATCAGCTGAATTCAAGTAAGTCCTCCATGGGGTGCCTGTCTCTACATAATGAAAGGATGCAGGCCCAAATTGGACATCCATATTTGGAATATACGAGTATGTAATATGGCCGAATGAAACATGTAAAGGAAGAATAATATCAACTAAAATAGCTCAACTCAAGAAGTAGGAAACGCAATCATCATGTCAAGAGTCGAAAGTAAGAATGCAATTTAGACAAAGACTACTCATTTATCATCTATGTGTCATCAACTCAGAGTACTGCAAAAGCCTGTTTGAGAGTTTTTCTAACGGACACTCATCACCTATGAGTCGGTGATGATACAACGAAGCGATGTCGTTGCCACATCTATCCAATACCTTTCTAATGTAAATGACACCCAATCAGTAGATCAAAATTTAGTCACATCAAGTTCGTATTTTGGGACAATAGGAAATATTTGATTTTATTGTTCAATCGTTTCCTACGTTGGGTACATAATTATTGAGTTCGAGTTGAACTTACTCTTACTCAGTTAGGTGTTCAATACTCATCCCAAGGCTCAATATGTTCATAAAACAGCAACCCTATGGTTAACTCATTCATCTGGTGTTATTTGAAATTTATGAACTCAACTCATCACATCAACTATCAACTCTTACATTAACACCATTTTAAGGTTCAGCTCTTGGCTCATAAGGACTCAATCATGCATCGTTATAACTCATAGTAGTTAGGAGAACAAAGGTAGAATCAAAGCATTTAGGGATTCCGTAGATTCTTTAGGCTCAAAGTATGTTCATGCATGCCCATGTAAGTAAAATATGTGAAAATAATAACAAATCATGGTAGGGTTCATGTAGTATGGACAAATCATCTAATTCAAAAAACAGTAATACATGCAAGATTATGTAGAAATACATTAGAATTTAAGAACAACCTTCACAAACCGTTCATGGGAGACTTAATTTACTCACAACTCCATCAATAACAACAACCTTCACAAACCATTCATGGGAGACTTAATTTTCTCACAACTCCATCCATCTAGGTTATGGGTCACATGGGTGAAAATAATATATGTTTTGGTTAGCCTTACATAACAGAAAATTTTAAATCTTTAACTAGCTAGGAGGATTTCATATGATTTCCTTCAAAACCCTATCCCTTTTTCTCTCTTAAAACATTGCTTCTACGTTTGAGAGAGTGTTGTAGCGTAAAAAGATTGATCTGACATCTATAGGGCTTCACTTAGGTATAAAAACATGAATTTCAGGCTTAGAAAGGGTGGGAAAATATCAAAATAACCTTTCTTAAAAAGCTGTCAAAAATCATCTATGGGCCCATCTATGGCCCGTAGAACATTCCACGGCTTGTATGGACCCTTCCATAACATTTTGGTCAAATTTTATGTTCTCTGGTTCATGTTCACGAGTCCAATCAATGGCCGATAGAAGGTTCTATGATCTGTAGGTTGGTCCGTAGAATCAAGGACCAAAATTTTATGTTTGTGGATTTTTCCCCTCGAGTTAGCAGATGGACTGTACTTTAGTCTATGGTCCATAATAGGTTTTGTAGAACTCTGCATCTGGTAGTATCAAGTAAAATGACCATAACATTTGACTCTGAACTCCAAATGAGGTGAAACCAGTTGCATTGGAAAGCTTATTCAAAGAATTTTCACATGGAAGGTCATGAACTATATAATTCTTTGTGTTCTAAGATCTATGTTCTATTATAATTGACCCTTGTACAATCAAACCCTAGAAACTCAACTTGTAGGAAAGTTAATAATTTGACTAAGTACTAGAGGTCTCTTATAAACCTAATACACTTTCCACATATAAGAATGAGGCATGCAACACATAAGTACATATGAGCATAGAGTTATTGGGTTTCACAATTTGCATATATGATCATTGATTTTCATGAAGATTATGAAGTGAGTTAAGATCCAATTATGTTGATAAAATGATTTTGATGAAATTATAGTTATGACATGCAAAGTGATATCATAATGTCTATTATATGGCTCTTTGATCAATTATGGGTGAGTTTACACCACTATGTACAATTATGAATCAGTTATTTCTATGCATAAAAGTATGAAATAAAGTATGATTTGGCCTTTGAGCCCAAGCATGTAAGATTATGATTGGGTTTGGATTTTTAGCCCAAGTATTCATGAATATGAAGTATGTTTTGGCTTTTAAGCCATAATATACATGGAAGGATTTGAACTGACTTTTGCCTCTTTTGAAAGCATGCGTATATATATGTCTTCTTGTGGAATAATGACTTAACACTGGTGGACCTTGAGATTGAGGCTCATCCCATTAGTTGAGGCATGACCCATTAGACGCGAATCTTATTATCTCATATCTATGTGCCACTGTAGGTTAAAAGATCAATCATTAGATAAGGTTGAATCCTTAGAGAGGTCACCTATTAGGTGAGATTGACTCCTTAGAGGAATCACCCATTAGATGAGGTTTGATTCCCTAGATGGACCACCCGTTAGTAGAGGCTTGGTCAATTATGTAGCTTTAGTGGATCCACTTAAGCATCATGGATGTTCACCTTGGAAAGTGACTCCCTCTTTCCTCTGGTTTAGGGGTAACATTGGGTTTTCATGTAATAGCTCACATGTTTGTACATGTCAATTAAGGTCACCCCCCTAGTTTAAGTATATTGGCATTTGAATGCATCATGGATTTTATGGCATATTGATATATTACTCTTCTTTTCTTATATACTTCTTTATACATATGTGCCCTTGTCATCTCACATCGAATGAAGGGTTAATAAGTTCATATGCATTGCATGACCGCATAGTTCGTATATATACTAGTGCATACTTTTTTCCTAGGTGATCTTACTATATATGGACCGACGACTATATTCATCCACTTTCGACGACTAGTTCCTATTGTCAAAGTTGTTGTGGTGAAGGACAAGCCATCATCCATCTACATGTTATGTTGCTTCTATTTATGTTTCACTTACTTTAATGGTCATCCTGGTAGAAGTCTTGGCTCCTGCACAACCCAAGCCTAGGGCCTAGACGTGACACAGCGAATGGAAAATCCGAAGATATTCCGAAAAAGACTCTTAGCATATCTTGTATACATCCTTGGTAGCGGAAATGGAAATAAATAAGAGTCAAGTATGAAAAGGAAAACAAAACTAAGGGAAATCTTAGATAGTCACAAAAGCATAGGATGAGTCGAGCTCATAGAACATACAACATTGTATCCAACAACACCTCTACTTCATAATGGAGCAGGGGCCAAGATATTTCTAGAGAACACCCTCATAGTAATAAGTATCCAACATAAGAAACAAGTCTCAACATAACATTAATTATAGTAGATAGTGTACTCGGAATTGAGGACACTCCAAAGCTTCCTTCAAAGTACCGAACTAGCCACGTAGAGGAAGCTTATCAAAAGGAGCTTCGTTCCCTACATGGTAATATCATGTAGGCGTAGAGTATGCATTAGTATGTTTAAATGTATTAAGTATGGTGGTGTAATGCAATAAAGACGTAAGCAAATATGTTCAAAATTCATAATCATAATAAATGGACATACAATCGCAATATAACATGCATGATGAATGCCTGAAATAACCATGACTGTAAAACATTCAAATTTCATAATATATCATACATATATGGGAAGATAACTTAATCGACATAGACCAAGTAGCTACAACTTGGAATTGAAGGAATGGCATACCCTTGGTACAAGTGACTAGGCATGATACCACTCGTGAAGTGTGGTCTACTAGCAAAGGCAAACCAAACATGGTAACATGAACTATATAGATGTACTAGTATAGCAAGGGTATATATAAAATCCTATGGTGGAATATAGTTTAGAAACTAAAGATTTTATATAAGGACCCCTTGAGTCGAGCCCCCACGTTCAGCCTCAATCGGTGCTAAGTCTAATCCCATGAAATATTTAAAATAGTCATACCTTAGTAATAATATGAGTAATGAAATGACCCTAAAAAGTTCCCGAAAATGTGCCTCAAAAGTGTCCATAATTATAATTTCCATATAACTCAAAATCTGTGCGTGATATCAAAAGTTTGACTTCATATTCAGGATCAGGGGGAGGGCGGGGGGAATTGAGTGGGAAATGGGCCTAACCCATATTTTAGAGAAATTCTATCAACATCAATTTCCCAAAAATTTGATTTCCATAATCCATCTGCGTTAGTACTGCGGCACAGCCGTCGCAGACCTGTGTTAAAATGTCCTTCGCATTGCGTCCGTGGCATGGACCAGATGAAGATATATATTTTTTTTCCAATTTTTCTAGTTCAGTCCAAGGCTTTTGGGTCTTGGTCTTAAGCCTTGCTATGCGTTAAAAGACTTAGACATATTTCACCTTTATATCATACAAGGCACTTCTCAATACTCTCTCAAACACTTAAACAAATATTTCACCCAAAATTCATGAGCCAAATCTCATTCCAGATCTAAGGATTTCATTCAAGCTTTAAGTCTCCATTCAAATCTTCTTCAAGAAAATCCCCATAGTTCCCAAGCTTCCTTTTTACTTCAATTGCATGTTTCTAAGTTGATTTACTTATGGTACTCACTTATTATGAATTTGACTACTAATTAAGTTGGGGTTTCATAAAAGTGTGATTGTTTAAGAATGTTTTGAGTTGTGAATCTATGATATATCTTATGATTTGACGAAGGGTTTGGATGTATAATGCATGAATGTATTTCCAAGTGGTGTTGGGTTGATATGCTTCAAGTTTTCTTATATGAATTAACTCTTGAATTGCATAGTTTTGTACTAGCATTACACACCCGAGAAGTGTTTGATAAAATGTCCGATTTTGGATTCTTGAGCTATTGAAGATCTATTATATCACCTATGACTTGAATGACTTTATTATGATGGATGGAATGTATATATGTGCTGATTTCATCAAAGGTACCTTAAGTATTGCAAGTTGACTATAACGAAGTTGAGAGATTGGTACCTTAAACAACTTGATGGGAGGTTGTAAACCCACTAACCAAGTTCAAGGATTGGTACCTCAAACTCCTTGATGGGAGGTGGTAAACCCATTAACCAAGTTGAGGGTTGGCACCTCAAACACCTAAATAGGAAGTCGTAAACCCATTAACAAAGTTGAGGGGATGATACCTCAAACACCTTGATGGAGGGTGGCAAACTTATTAACCATGTTGAGGGGTTGACACCTCAAACACCTCCAAGGGGTGGTTTACCTTGGATTCCAATTACTAAGTGGCTTGGTCTATGTGATGGTCTCTTCCTACAAAATGTAGTATGTTTATATATAAGTATATTTTACTTAAAACATTGATTATGCATGCCATGTTACTAATATATTATCCTTACTTGCGATTATGCATTTTGATTATGTTGCCTATCTATTGTTGCATTGCATCCTATGTAATTAGTACACTTAATGTACTAATGTATACTCTGTGCCTACATGATGTTATTATGGAGGAATCAGAGATCCTAACAATCATTTGTATCCTCCCTGTTGCTTGTACTATCTTTTCAGAGCAAGTTAGGTGAGTCCCCAACTCCGGGGATAATATCTCTTATTCATATAATATGGAAAGTCTTTCTTTATCTATTTATATGCCTTGGACTATGAGGGTGAGCCGGTGAAGTTGTATTGGCCCCTGCTTAATTCTAAGTTTAGAGGTCTTGTAGAACAAGTTGTTTAATTATGCTTGAGCTTGACTCTCTTTGACTCTTTTGATGTCTTATGATATGAAAGACTTCCCTTAGCCCCTTATCCTTATTTCTATTCTCTTATGGTTATTTAATTGCATTCGCGACCAAGTATTGTAATAATACATTATGATGCTTTTTTGGGGTTCCATCGGGTTCCCCATTCATCGTGACACATCTAGGCCCTAGGCTTGGGTCGTGACAAACTTGGTATCAGAGCTCTAGGTAGATATTTGTTCTCCGCATCTAACAAACCACGTCGACTAGAGTCTTTTTCATGGTTGTATTGTGCACCATGACTATGAGTAAGATGCTATGAGACATCTTAGGTAATGTTTCCCTTCTTCTTGATCTATATTGTGCTATAGAGTTAAGGTAAGGCCTTCCCCTAACAAATGTTCTTTGCAATGCTAGATCATGCCTAACACAAGAGGAAGAAGAGCCTGTACACTCGAATAACAACCGTCTCATGGAGAGCTCCAGGATGCTCTCACCTTGCTAGCTTAATCCATGACCAAAGTAAATCAAGCTACCCAAGCCCCTCTTGCTCCTACTCTGGCATCTCAGGTGAAGGACTTTACAAGGATGAACCCTCTAGAGTTCTATAGGTCTAAAGTGGATGAGGACCCTCATGAATTTGTTGATGAGGTGTATAAAGTATTGGCTATTATGGGTGTTAGGTCGGAGGAGAAGGAAGAGTTTGTGACTTAACAACTCAAGGGGGTGGCTAAAATATCTTATACTCAATGAAACGAGGAGAAAGGGAACAACAATGTGGTTCTATTGGAGATGTTTTGGCCGCATTTCTCAACCAATTTTTCCCTCTTGAGCTTAGGGAGGCCAA
Source organism: Solanum ossicruentum (assembly GCA_025774065.1). Classification (NCBI taxonomy): domain Eukaryota; kingdom Viridiplantae; phylum Streptophyta; class Magnoliopsida; order Solanales; family Solanaceae; genus Solanum; species Solanum ossicruentum. The sequence goes on from JAOTQR010079211.1 coordinate 7,027, forward strand.
AATGATAGAGTTCATGTATTTGAAATAAAGGTCAATGGATGTAAGGGAGTATGCCCTCTAGTTTAATCGACTCTCTGAATATTCTCCACATTTTGGCGGCCGATCCGAGGTATAGAAAGAACAAATTTGTGATGGGTGTATCTGATATTGTGAGTGAGGAGTGTGGCTCCGCTATGTTTATTAGCGACATGGATTTTCCCGCCTAATGACATATCCGAACAAATGGAGAGGGAGAAGTTGAGGAAAAGGAGAAATGGTGAGGCTAAAAGGGCCCGTTTTGATGGTAAGTTCCACGGTCTCAAAAGTGGCTGATTTCATCAAGGCCAAGGGTCTACTCATGCTCCTAATATAACATTTGCCAATGAAAACCCAATGGTCCAAGGTGATGGTGGTTCGGCGCTTCATACTATGTGTCCAAAATGTTATAGGGCTTATAATGGCCTATGTTTGAGGGCTACCAATACTTGTTTTGATTGTATTGAAGTGGGGTATAAGAAGGTTGATTCTCCTTGTAATCAAAACAAGGGTGGAGATGTTCGTCCACAATATCTGGGTGCAATGTGGTTCCTTTGGAGAGAGGCAGTCAACAAGGTGGTGCCCCAAGGCACAATCAGTTCAATGTTCTTCATTGGAGGTAAGGGGTTATGAGGTGCCCGATGACGTCACCGGTATGCTAAAAGTCTTTGATTTTAATGTGTATGCACCGATAGACCCAAGTGGCACTCTTTGTTTTGTTCCCCCCTTTGTTGCCAAAACGTTTCATGTTGAGCTCTAATTGTTGTGTGAGTCTTATGACGTTTCTACTCCTAGTGGTGCATCTATTGTTGCTAGAAAGGTCTATAGAAATCTTCCAATTTGTATTTTGCAATAGAATATTGCCTTGTTATCTTGTTGAGTTGGATATGGTGGATTTTGATTTCATTCTTAGGATGGATTTGTTACATGCATATAATGGCTCTATTGTTTGTAGAACCCATAGGGTCATATTCCACTTCCCAAATAAAGTTGTCCTTGCGGGAGTGTCATGATGTTAAAGGTCAATTTATCTCTTGCATTAAAGTGCAGAGGTTGATCTCTAAGGGTATCTCTATTATCTTATGATGGTTAGGGATGTGGAGCTTAAAGTTCTTCCCATAGAGTAAGTTCCGGTGGTTAATGAGTTCCTAGATGTCTTCTCTAGTGACCTTCCCAGTTTTCCTCCTGAATTGGATAAAGATTTTGGTATAGATTTCCTTCCCGACACACAACCTATTTCTATTCCTCTTTATAGTATGGCCCCAGTGGAGTTGAATGAGTTGAAAAAGGAATTAAAGGATTTGTCAGAAAAGTGTTTTATTACCCCTAGCCAATCACCTTGGGGTTCTCTGGTGTTGTTTGTGAAGAAGAAGGATGGTTGTATTAGAATGTGCATTGATTGCCGACAACTTAATAGGTTACCATCAAGAATAAGTACCCACTACCAAGGATTGTTGATCTTTTTGACCAACTTCAAGGGGCCTGTCACTTCTCTAATAATGATGTTCGTCCGGATATCACCAAGTTAAGATAAGAGAGTGTGACATTCCTAAGACATCCTTCCAGACTAGGTATGGGCATTATGAATTTGTGATTATGTCCTTTGGGTTTACTAATGCACTATCTTCATTTATGAATAGGGTCTTCAAACCCTACCTTGATTTGTTTGTGATGGTATTCATTGATGATATCTTGATCTATTCACATAGTGAGGAGGAGCATGTAAGTCACTTGAAGGTGGTGTTACAGATCTTGAGGAAAGTGAAGTTTTATACTAAGTATGAAAAATGTGAGTCTTGGTTGAAAGGGGTTGTCTTTGAAGTCCATGTGGTATTGGGTGATGGTATAAAGATGGATCCTAAGAAGATGGAGGTAATTAGAAATTGGCCCAAACCTTTGACTCCAACGAACAATAGTTGTTTCTTGGGATTTACAGGTTACTATCGGAATTTTGCGAATGGGTGCTCTTCTATTGTTTGTCCCATGACTAAGTTGACCCAAAAGAAGGTAATTTTTTTGTGGACCAATGAGTGTGAAAAGAGTTTCTGAACCTTGAAGGAGATAAGCTTGTCTCTGCTCCCATCTTTTCTTTACTGGAAGGTTGGAAGGGCTTGTTTTGTATTTTGATGCCTCTCGAATTGGTTTAGGGAGTGTATTGATACAAAATGGTAAGGTGATAGCTTATGCCTCTACATAAGTTAAGGTGCATTAAAAGAATTATCCTACCCATGATCTTGAATTGGCTGTCGTGGTTTTTGCTTTGAAAATTTGGTGTCATTATTTGTATGGGGTGCATATTAATGTGTTCACCGATCATAAGAGTCTCCAATTTGTGTTCACCTAAAAAGATCTCAATTTGAGACAACAAAGGCGGTTAGAGCTTCTTAAGGATTATGACATGAGTGTCCATTAACACCCTAATAAGGTTTATGTTGTGGCGGATGCTTTGAGTAGGGTGTCTATGGGTAGCCTAGCTCATGTTGCTGATGGGGGACAAAGAGGTGTCTAGAGCGGTCCATTAGTTAGTGAGATAGGGGTTAGGTTGGAAGAGGTTGATGATGGTGGTATTGTGATTGTTTATAATTCAAAATATTCCTTGGTTAATATGGTAAAAGCAAGGCAAGTTCTTGATCGTTACTTGTTATAATTGAAGGCCATGGAGAGAGAGGGCAAACTGGACATTTTCTCTCAAGGGGGAAATGGTGCCCTTAGGTACCAAGGTAGGTTGTGTATGCTAAGTGTTGATGGCTTGAGAGAGAAGATTATTGATGAGGCTCATAATTCTTCCTATTCTATTCACCCTGTTCTACCAAGATGTATAGAGATTTGAGGAATGTGTTTTATTAGGGAGGTGTGAAGAAAGACAAACTTGTATCCGGTTGTTATAGTTTCCAACAAGTCAAAGCCAAGCGTCAAAGGTAGGGTGGCCTAACCCAAGAATTAGAGATTCCCACTTGTAAGTGGGAGGAAATTAACATGGATTTTATGGTTGGGTTGCCTAAGACTAGAAAGGTTTTTGATTCTATTTTGGTTGTGGTTGATAGAATGACAAAGTTGGCTCATTTCCTACTGGTTAAAACTACTTATAGTGCCAAAGATTATGCTAAGTTGTACATTCATGAGGTGGTTAGATTGCATGGGTTGCCTTTGTCTATCATATTAGATTGTGGTGCTTAATTAACTTCTCACTTTTGGAAGTCCTTCCAAAGAGGTCTTGGTACCAAGGTAAAGCTTAGTATGACCTTCCACTCTCAAACAGATTGCCAAGCCGAAAAAACTATCCAAACTCTTGAGGATATCCTTGTGTATTGGAGTTTAAGGGTGGTTTGCTAGATCATCTTCCATTGATGAATTTTCTTATAATAATAGCTATCCTTCTAGCATTGGTATGACTCCTTTTGAGGCCCTCTATGGTAGACGTTGTAGGTTCCTGGTTGGATGGTTTGAGATAGGGAAAATGGCTTGCTGGGTCCGGGTCTTTTTATGGAGGCTATGGAGAAGGTATGGTTGATTAGAGAAAGGTTGAAAACAACCCAAAGTCGTCAAAAGTCCTATGCGGATGTGAGGAGAAAGGATCTTCAATTTAAGGTTGGTGATTGGGTCTATTTGATGGTGTCACCCATAAAGGGTATGGTTCGTTTTGTAAGAAGGGTATATTGAGTCCAAGATTTGTTGGTCCTTATAGAGTATTGAGAAGGATTGGTAAGGTGGCCTATTAGTTGGAGTTGCCTAGTGAAATGGACTTGGTCCATCCGGTCTTTCATATGTCTATCTTGAGGAAGTATGTGGGTGACATAAATGTTATTGTTCCATTATATGTTGTGGGGGTTACGAAAGATAATTTAACTTATGAGGATGCTTTGGTAGAAATTTTTGATAGACAAGTGAAGAAGTTGAGGAACAAGGATGTTACTTCCGTCAAGGTTCTATGGAGAAACCAACAACTTGAAAGTGTCACATGGGAAGTCGAGGCATCATGAAGAAGTGACATCCCTTTCTCTTCCATCCTACTCAACCGTAAGGTACTAGTCACAAGTACTTTATGTTATTTCAAGTCTTACATATCATCCCTTATGTCATTTGCAGGCATTCATGTTTATGTTGAAAAGTTCGTGGTGATTTTCACACTTGAGATTTTGAAAATGATGTTTAACTGCATTGTTGCTTTTTTGTAGGGATGATCTCTTCATGATTATCCTTTCTATGTACATTTCTTTGACACTCGGGGATGAATGTTCCCAAGGGGGGCATATTGAAATGACCCCAAAAATGTGCCTCAGAGGTGCCCATAATCATAATTTCCATATATCTCAAAATCCATACCTGCATCACGGACAAGATGCAGACCTATGTTATTTTGTTGCCAGTTTTTCCAGTTCGAACCATGGCTTGTGGGTTCTGGGCCTAAAGCCTTCCTATGCGTAAAAATACCTATACATTGCCATATTTCACCTTTATATGACACAAGACAATCTGAATACTCTCTCAAACACTTAGACAAATATTTCGCCCAAACTTCAAGTGTCAAATATCATTCTGGATTTAAGGATTACAGTCAAGCTTCAAGTCTCCATTCAAATTTTCTTCAAGAAAATCCCCAAAGTTAAGGTATGTGGATTTCAACCATTAGGTCCTTACATCCATGGTACCCAATCTTCCATTTTACATAAATTGCATGTTTCTAAGTTGATTTTCTTATGGGTCTTACTTATTATGAATTTGACTGTAAACTAAGTTGGGGTTTCATAAAAGTGTGATAGTTTAAGCATGTTTTGAGGTAAAAATCTATGATCTATGTTGAGATTTGATGAAGAGGTTTGGATATATATTGCATGAGGTTATTACAAAGTGTTGGTGGATTGATTTACTTCAAGTTATCTTTTATGACTTAACTCATGATTTGCATGGTTTTATACTAGCATTACACACAGGCCAAGTGTATGACAACACGTCAAGTTTTGGTTTCTTCAGCTATTGAAGATATATTGTATGACTTATGACTTGAGTAACATTATGATGATAAAAGGAATGTACATATGTGTTGACTTCGTGAAAGGTATCTGTACTATTGCAAGTTGACTATAACCAAGACGAGGGGTTGGTACCTCAAACAACTTGATGGGAGGTGGTAAACCCATCAACCAAGTCGAGGGGTTGGTACCTCTTACACCTTGATATAAGGTAGCAAACCCATTGATCAAGTTGAGGATTTGGTACCTCAAACGCCTTGATAGGAGGCGGTAAAACTATTAACCAAATTGAGGGGTTAATTTGGAAAACCCATTAACCAAGTTGAGGGGTTGATACCTCCAACACATCCGAGCAATTGTTTACCTTGGATTCCAAGTACTAAGTAGCTTAGACTGTGATGATGGTCTCTTCCTACACATGTACTATGTTTCTATGTAAGCATGTTTTACTTCAAGCATTGATCATGCATGCCATGTTACGAATATACAAACTCTTCCTTACGATTATGCATTTTGATTATGCTGTCTATCTACTATTGCATTGCATCCTACATACTTAGTACATTCAACATACTAATGCATACTTTATGCCTACATCATGTTACCATGCAGGAGCCGGAATTCCTCACGGTCATCCTTATCCTCCCCATGGCTTGTACTACCTTCTCAGAGCAAGTTTGGTAAGTCATCAACTCCGGGGACAATATCTCTTATTCTTGTATTATGTAAATACTTTCACTATCTATTTATTTGCTTTTAACTATGACGGCGAGCCCAGAAAGTTGTCTTCTGCCCCGCTCATTCTAAGTTTAGAGGTGCTACTGGACAAGTTATGTATCATGCTTGAGCTTGACTCTCTTTGACTCTTTTGATGTTTTATGATATGAAAAACCTCCCTCAGCCACTTATCCTTATTTCTATTCTCTTATGGTTGTTTAGTTGCCTCTGCGACCAAGGATGTGTAATAATACATTAAGAGGCTTGTTTTGGGTCCCTTCAGGTTCCCCATTAGCCATGTCACATCTAGGTCCTAGGCGTGAGTCATGACAAGTTACTTATAAGACATGATAACATGACATGAGTGGCTCTTAAAAATTCTTGAGCTCTGCTAGTGACCCTAACTTTAGCATAAGAGTAATAATAATCTTACATGATCCCTTTCCTTGACATGAATGGCTCATAAGAGGTTAAAATCTTGAAATAGGGCTCAACTTGACACTTGTAAATTCAATACATGCATGAAAGCCCTTAATCATCATTAAATCACTTCGCATGTAAATCATGTAATAGTTCATCAATAACTTAAGAATTCAGATAATGTAATTTTATCAAACACATAGTGGGTTCATGATACTTGATGAAAATCATGCAACTCAAGAGTAAAATAAGAAGAGTAATCTAAATGCAAATCAACCCACAAATATTATAGTAAAACCCTCATCTAGGGTAACTTGAATTCATCATAAAAGGTCATAATAGTTCATAGTTTCATAGCTGAAATCATGCATGGCCTTAATAGACAATATGAATTCATGGAATAAGCTTGAAATAGATATTCATGCATAATCAATCAATACTTAATAAAATCCCAACATAATTAATGTTCATATATCATAATAAAAGATGCCCATAAATAATAAAACATAAAATCATGCAATTTTCATACAAAAAGGAAGGTTGGGCTCCATGGGTGAAAGGACCCATGGATGAAAACCCACATACTTCAAACTTGGAATTTCTTGAAATTGAGTTGGGGGAAACTTGAAGCATGAGATGAGTTCTTGAGTTCCATAGAGCTTGAAATCCTTGAATTTGAATGAGAGATTTGACAAATTCTTGGAGAGGTTTTAGAGAGGGTTCTGTGAGTTGTAGAGTCGAAAAATAGTCAAGTATGGAAGATTTCATATTTAAATGGGCATGGGGATATTACCCTAATGCCCTTGGACAAAATAAGAAAACTAGGGAAAATTTAACAATGGTTCGCACACCAGGCGCAATGTAGACTAGACACACAGGCACAATTTACACTAGTCTGCGTCCAAGGTTGATCGCGGCCTGGGCGCGTGCAGCCACTGGAATTCATAGAATTAGCAAAAATTATGTTTTGCTATGGGTCTTCTAGAATCTGGGTTATACCAGTTTCCCAATCAATTTTTCCTCTTGATCTCGACTATGAAATTTGATTTTTTAAATTCACGCACTAATTTTAAGATATATAAAAAAATTATGATTATAGAACATTCTGAAGAACATGAGTGGTGTTTTAGCCCCCATCCTATTCCGTGACTTAGATGCATTTTTTTATAACTTATAAGATTCTATATAGATTTGTGTTGTATCTTGCTATTTGGAGAATACGAATATGGCTATCTATTGAATACGGATATTATGATGGTATGTTTTGGAGAGATATGGAAATATGAAAAGTCTAAGTCCCATTCTATCCCCATGGCGTGAGTCATACTTTTTTGTCAATTAGAACAATGTGTTTATTAATTCATTATGCACTCCCGAACCAATGATATGAATGTGGATACTTTGAGGCTCGTAAGGGGACTCTCATGTTCTCATTGGCGATGTCATTCCTAGACCCTAGGTCTGGGTCGTGATAGGAACAACCAATGCGGGGTCTCTCAAACACTTTTTAAGCATAGAATGTGAAATACTAGATAGATAGCACCTAATTTTGGTGGCGATTGCAATTCATATGCCACATCACCAATCCTTCTAATATTGTGGTACCGGCCAATATATCAGTGACTGAGCTTCCATTTTTTCCAAAATCTCATAAGTCACTTTATCTGTGAAACCTTTGGGTACACTATATCACCTACCTCAAATTCCAAGTATCTTATTCCAATTATCTTTTTCTTTACATTGGTATAGGATTTCTTTTCGCTTTGGCTTTCATTAGTGTAGCACCTTGTAAAACTATAGAAATATCCCAAAAATGAAATCATGTGCATAACACGTATTCCAAAACTCCAATATGAAATTCGAGACCAGATTTATGGAAAATCAAATTGGAAAATCGTCTCGACCTGATTTAAGAGCAATCGGGTCGAAAAATAAATTCCATGAATTTGAACCAAAATAGTAATGGTGTGCGATATATATATTATAAACCTCGGTTCTATACTTTTTATTTATTGCCCTCCCATTGCACTTGATGAGGGCTCCCATCACGCCCATTTCAAATTTTCTACTTCTAAAGAGGGCTGATAAGGTATATCCTCTTTATCAATTGCACATGATTAGGGCTGGTGATAGTGTGCCCTTAATTCAACCCCTAAGGATTTATTTATTGCACTTGATGAGGGCTCCCTAGGGAATACATTATTGTAATTAACTAGTTTCGGGGTTATTGCTCTTCCCTAGGGTATATCCTCTTTATTAATTGTAATTAATTGCATTTTTCTCACTTAAAATGTTAAGCATAAATAAGTTATTCTTATTGATTTATTATTTTATTGTTTTTTGACTTATTGTTTGAATTTAGATTTATTGTTTGAATTTGATTAATTTTCCCTTACTACAATAATAGAGTTTTGGCTTGAGGCTGGTGGATTTTGCTTGATTTTCGGTTGATGGTTGGAATGCATTTTTTGGCGCGACACTTATTGTCACTTCTTTTTTGATTTTGATGGTTTTTGCGATTACATGGATTATATCTATTTACACAAATACCTCGATGATTTCTGCTCGTTAATACATAGAGTCCAATAAGCATATCATGCATGGGTACGAAAATGGGTCACCAGTAGCCGGAGACAAATGATTCATATGAGAAAACATAAGTTAATGGGCCTCTACGTGAGCCTTTAAGGATAAAGGTACGTGAACAACCATTTGATCTCCATCAAAATCGGCATTGAATCCCTTACAAACTAATGGATGTAAACAAATAGTGCGTACCTCCACTAAAATGGGATGGAATACTTGTATGCCTAATCTATGTAACATGGGTGCTTTATTCAGGAATACAAGATGTCCTTGCATAACTTCTTGAAGGATTTCCCATAGGATCAGCTCTTTTTCTCGTATTTTATTCTTAGCTACTCCTATGTTCGAAGAAAGATCTTGTCTTATTAGACCCTGAATTAAAATATCTGGAAACGTTCTACTGCTATCTTACGAGGAAATCCATATCGATGTCGGGCCCATCGCGGACCCATACTTATGTTTTTTTTTTCAATTTTCTATGTGGGTAAAATTACTAAAACACACTGGGGCAAGATGGCTCCACGTCGCGGAGTAGTGTAATTTTGAGGATGGATTTTCTTTGAAATTCTGGGAAGGGTATTTTGGGTATTTCAAACCTATTTTAGTACCCCAAAATGTATTTTAAGCCTGAATTCGAATGTAATGGTTTCACAAAACCATATTTCCTAAGTCTAAACTACATTCTAAGAGAAGGAGAAGCAGAAAAAAGTCAAGGATTTAAAGTCTAGGTTGAACTTCTTGAATGAAAGCTGGAAATTCTTTATCCCAGGTGTATAAATGCTACCCAAAACATGGTATTGTTCTCCCATGTGCCCCTACGAATGAGTTAAGTTGATAGTTGATAGGTGATGGATTTATGTTACGATTTCTTTAATGGTGTCTCGAAAACTACTACTATTTTACATGTATTTTCATTTGTAGATGGCCATCAAAATTTCTATGAATTGTTCAACTATTTTATTGAGCTACTATGTAAACTATGCATGATTAATTGTTAAAGAATCCATGATTAAAGTTATGGGTCGATGTGTAGAGCCCAGATTACATATGTGTGCATGATTGATAAGGTATGGGTCTTGATTTGGGTGAGTACTAATGATAGTGTTGCTAGAATTGATGAAGTGTAAGTCCCTCAGAGTCTTTGCAAGGTCACACTTGAGTTTTAAAGAATGATCATAGCATCCTTGAGTTGAGAGATGATGAGATGAGATAATACCCTTGTCCAACAGTGTCTAAACAATGAGAAACATTTGATGTTGATGTTTATGTGCATATTGAGTCCTTGGAGATGTATTGAGCATCAAAATTGAGTAAGAGTGAGTCCCACTTGCACTCATTAACTATGTGGCCAATGTAACAGAGGATTGGACTGTGAGAACGGATGTTTCCTTAGTCCCAAAAGACGACTTAATGTTATTATAAACCCCTGATGTATGCCCTTTCATCCCAATAAGGTACTGACCGAATGCACAATGAAATTGCTTCATTGTACCATCACCAACTCATAGGTGATGGATATAGGTCCAAGAAACTCCATAATATATCCCTTGATGATAGTATTATGATGTTGATGTTATAGTATGAGTCTTAATTGATAGTGATGTGATGAGTCCTATTCCTACTTTTTGTTGAGGCTGAGTGATTGATAATGAGTTGATGTTATTTATTATTATCTACTTCAGCCCATTTTTACATACAATGCATTTCACATACTAATACCCCTTTGGCGCTGCATCAATTCATGGTGCAGATTCTGTAGACAGAGGACTTCAGCAGGCTAATCATTGAGGTTCATATATCCGCAGATAGTGATTTGTGAGTCATCCCTTTCTTTCAGAGAACATGTTTATCTTTTATCTATTTTGAGTTATTTCATTGGATTGTGGTATCCATGTCCTATCATGGTACCTTCTTAGAGGATAGTTATAGAGGATGCATTTGCATAGATAGTTGGTAGATGATGTTGAGATTGATTATCCTATTTCCTTATTTCAATTAAGTTACTTTTTTCTTGTACTCTATAGTTCAGTGATAGTGATAGGCTTATTGCCAACTGATTTCCCTCTTAATTTCTTAATACCTTTTGCTAAATGAATTGATTAAATGAATGTGATGAGACTATGTGGTTCTCTTGGGGGCTCCTAATAGTCTCCGAGTGCTAGTTATACCTAGGATACCCTCCTGGGGCGTGACAAACATGGTATAAGAGCCAAGAGTTTGAAAGTGCTAGGGAATTTAAGAAGCCAAGTCTAGTAGAGTCTTATTTATGGGTGTGTTGTGCACCACACTTCATAAGCAGGAGGTTATAGGATATTAGGAAGTGTTAACCTTCTTCTATGAGCTGAATTTGGGCGATACAGTTTAAATTTAACTCTATGAAGAATCTCTTCCTAATTCCTCCGTTATACGTATTGCCGAAAATGCCATAAAAAAGAATAACTACTTAGAGAGATGTCATTGCCCTAGCTGCTGAGAACACCTAACGTAAGGTCTCAATCCAAACAAAGGAAAGGAGACGGGAATGGCCTGCTAGGATTGTTGAGGTCCCACAGGCGCCTCTGCTCAGCCCACACTAGCTCCCCGCATCAAGGCATAGTTTAGGGGAGCCATCACCATTTTGACCTCATTGGTGGCCTCTCAGGGTAATAGTTGGGGTCCATAAGCTCCCAGCTCTAGCTCATAGGAGCCCTCGGCTCAAGTTGACTAAGATATTTCTTGAGTATGAACTCGCCAGTGTATATTGGGTCTACTGTTGAGGAATACCCATAAAATTTCATTAATGAAATGTAGAAGGTTCTGAAAGCGATGCATGCTGATGAGATTGAGGGAGTTGAGCTTGACTCCTACTAGCCGAAGGATATTGCTAACATTAGGTATAACTAATGGGAAGAGAGTAGGGGTGAGAATGAAGAGCCTCTAGCATAGGAGGAATTTTAGAATCCCTTTCTTGAAGACTTCTTTCATCAAGAGTTGAGGGAGGTGAAGGTGGATGAGTTCTTGAACTTGAAACAAGGAGGAATGATAGTGAAGAAGTACAACCTTAAGTTCATTAAGCTGTCCAGTATGCTCCGGAGATGGTGTAAGACATGAGGGAGGAAGTTTGTATCTGGCTGGGCAGATATGTGAAGAAGAAGTGCAAGGAAGCCTTGTTGATTCCCCACATGGACGTCTATAAAATTATGGTGTATGCCCTGCAGAAAAAGCGAGATATGAGGAGATATAGGTAGGAGCAGATAAACATAAAGGCAAAATTAGTAGGACATGAGCCTAGCCAGCAGAGGCAGGGTAAGGGTACAAGTACTACTTTCAGAAAAGTTCATCTCATCATGCACCTTCTGTGGCAAGTGTGTGCAATTAGTCAAATAAGTATGATCAAAAGACTCAGGGATTCCAGAATTTTATATCTCAGGGTGCCCAATCTCAGGCCAGTGTGACTCAGGGCCCAAAGAGAAAGCCAACCTGTTGCAATTGTGGAAAGCTCCATCTGGGTACGTGTCATCTTGACACATGCTTGTTTCCTACGTGGGAAGGAGGGTCACTTCCAGCATGAGTGCCCGAAGAGGAGACGAGGTGAAGAAAGTGATAGGGCACAGTCCTCTGCAGTGCCCCAGCTGGTAGTTCGTAGAGGGATAATACTATGGGTACAGGAGGCAGGACGAACCACCTTTATGCTATGGATAATCATCAGGATTAGGAGGTTTCACCAGATGTTGTTATTGTGGGTATTCTTCTAGTCTCTACCTTTGATTGTTATGCATTGCTTGATTCGGGTGCCACTTTATATTTTGTTACTTCTTATGTGGCATGTATATTTGGGATTCTTCCAAAGTGTTTGCTTAAACCTTTTGTTGTTTCCAATCCTACTGGTGAGTCTATCTTAGCTGAGAGAATTTGTAGGGATTGTGTAGTGTCTGTTTATCATAGAGACACCATAGCTGACTTGGTAGAATTGGATATGGTTGACTTTGATGTGATACTTGGCATGGATTGGCTTCATGTCTTTTATGCTTCTGTTGACTATAGAACCTGAATTATTAAGTTCTGATTTACTAATGAGCCTATTCTAGAGTGGAAAAGAAGATCAGTTGCACCTAAGGTATAGTTTAAAACTTATCTCAAAGCTAGAAGTTGATTTACATGGGTTGTTTGTACCAGCTCGTGCGAGTCAAGTCTGATGATGTTGAATCTTGTACTCTCGAGTCTGTCCTGATTGTGAATTAGTTTCTTAAGGTGTTTCCTAATGAACTTCCTAGAGTCCCTCCTGAGGGAGATTGACTTTGGGATTGATGTTCTTCCCAAGACCCAACCCCTGCATAGTTTAACGAATTGAAAGAATAGTTGAAAGTCTTGTTAGAGAAAGGTTTCATATGGCCTAGTGTCTCACCTTAGGGTGCTCTTGTACTATTCGTGCATAAGAAAGATGAGTCTCTCAGAATGTGCATAGACTACCAGCAACTAAATAAGGTCACAATAAATAATAAGTATCCTCTTCCAAGGATAATGATCTCTTTGACCAATTCTGGGTGCTACTTGTTTCTCCAAGATAGACCTCAGATCGGGTTACCATCTATTGAAGGTGAGGGAAAGTGATATTCCCACGACAGCCTTTAAGATATGTTATGGCCACTTTGAGTTGACAAATGCACCTGCAACTTTCATGAATTTGATGAATAAGTGTTCAAAATGTACTTTGATATGTTCCTGATCATGTTTATTGATGATATTCTTATGTATTCAAAGGATGAAGGGGTGCATGCTAATCATCTTAGAGTGGTTTTGCAAAAGTTCAAAGACCATGAGTTGTATGTGAAATTCTTATAGTGTGAGTTTTGGCTCAAGTCTATAGCTTTCTTAGGCCATGTTTTTTGGGTAGAGAGTATTCGGGTAGATACTCAGAAGATTGAAGTGGTTAAGAACTAGCCTAGACCAACTTCTCAAATTGAAATAAGAAGCTTCTTAGGTTTGGCAAGCTACATCGTAGATTTGTTGAGGGCTTCTCTTCATTGTCAACACCCAGTACTAAGCTAACTCAGGGGAAGGCCAATTGGCAATGGTCTAAGGAATGTGAAAAGAGTTTCCAAGAGTTGAAGACTATATTGACTACAACACCAGTTGGGACCTTGCCCGACAGGATGGGAGACTTCGTGATCTACTGTGATACATCCAAACTTGGACTGGGTTGTATGTTGATGCAAAGGGGGAAGGTGATAGCTTACTCTTCAAGACAACTTAAGAACCATGAGAAGAATTATCCAACTCATGATCTCAAGTTAGCAGCGGTGGTATTCGTACATAAGATATAGTGTCACTATTTGTATGGAGTGCATTTGGATGTGTTCACTAACCACAACAGTTTGCAATATATCTTCCATCATAAAGAGCTCAACCTGCGGTAGAGGAGATGGTCGGAGTTGCTTAAGGACTTTGATATGAGCATCCTCTACCATCTAGTTAAGGCTAATATTGTTTCTGATGCTCTTAGTAGGTTGTCAATAGATAGTACTACCCACATGGAGGAAGGGAAGAGGGAATTGGCTAAGGATGTTCATAGAATTGCTTGAATGGGTTGCAACTTGGGGAGAATAATGAGAGTGGAGTCAATGTTTAGAATGTCTCTGCTTCATCCTTAATATCCGAACTGAAGGAAAAGCAATACCAAGACCCTTTGTTGTTCCAATTGAAAGAAGTGGTTCCCAAGCTGAAGATGATGATTTTCTCCAAATGGGGAGATGAGGTGTTGAGATACCAGGGTAGATTGTGCGTGGCCGATGTTGATGGTGTTCGAGACAAGAGTATGGATGAAGCTCATAGCTCCAAATATTCCATCATCCTGGTTTTACTAAGATGTACCATTACTTGAGGGAAGTCTATTAGTGGAACGGAATGAAGAGGGACATTGCTGAATTTGTCTCTAAGTGTCCCAATTATTAACAAGTCAAGGCTGAACATCAGAGACCATGTGGGTCAGCTTAGAATATTGAAATTAAAAGAATGCAAGTGGGAGATGATCAACATGGATTTTATCACTGGCTTTCCAAGAACCCAAAAATAGCAAGATTCGATATGGGTTATTGTTGATAGGATGATGAAATCAACCCACTTCTTGGCTGTTAAGATATTTAATATAACTGTGGAGTACGCCTGATTGTATATTCGTGAGAATATGAAGTTACATGGGTTTCCCTTGTCCATCATCTTGGATAGAGGAGCTCAATTGACCTCTTAATTTTAGAGATCTTTCCTGAAGGGATTGGGTACGAAAGTACATCTGAGTACAACTTTTCACCCTCAGACAAATACAAGCAGAGCGCACCATTCAGACATTGGAGGATATGTTGAGAGCTTGTGGCATCGACTTCAAGGATTATTGGTATGACCATTTATGATTCATTGAGTTTGCATACAAAAATAGCTACCATGCCAAGATTCAGATGTCCCCTTATGAGACACTATACGGGAGGAGATGTAGATCACTGATTGGCTGGTTTGGGATTGTTGAAGCTAAATTGATCGGACCTAACCTTGTCCACTAGTCCATGGAGAAGGTCAAGGTCATTAGAGAAAGGTTAAAAACAAAATAGAGTCATCAAAAGTCTTACACAGATGTGAGGAAGAGAGACTTAGAGTTTGAGGTGGATGATTGGGTATACTTGAAGGTGTCACCCATGAAGGGTGTCACAAGGATTGGTAAGAAGGGGAAGTGGTGTCCACGTTATTTTGGACCATACTAGATTATGAGGAGGATTGGGAGAGTCGCTTATGAGCTATACTTACTTTCTGATGTAGATGGAGTTCACCTGGTATTTCATGTTTCAATGCTGAAAAAGTGTTGGCAGATCCTGCTTTGGCAATTCATATTGAGAGTACAAGAGTGAAGGATAGTCCATTTTACAAAGAAGTTCCAGCCAAAATCCTTTATCAACACATTTTCGTAAGCTGAGGAACAAAGTGATTGCCTTCGTCAAGGTTCTGTGGAGGAATTAATTCATTGAGGAAGCTACGTGCGAAGATGAGGAAGCGATGTAACTCAAGTACCTACATCTATTCGTGCCAAATAATGATGATGTCAAAGGTACAGTCCCCATTCTTAACGCTATTAGATGTCTCCTTTCATTGTGTTGATCTAATTTTGTTCTTGAGTCTATGATAGTGATAGATAGGTGATGGATAGTTAAGAGTTCCAGAGTCCCCGAATGAGGAATGATATGAATTTTGAGGTTACTTGTGTTTCTATTCAACCTTTACTCATCATTGATGGACGAATGATACCAAGAGGAGACGATGTAATACCTCATAATAATATCAAAATTCCCTTAAAATGAAATCATGTGAAAAACACGTCTTCCAAAGCTCCAATAGGAAATCTGAAATCAAATTTATGATCAGCACGATCAAGTGGGAAAATTTCTCGACCCGATTTAAGAGCAACTGGGTTGAAAAATAATTTTTGTATGTTTGACTCAAAACAGTGAGGGTGTGCCACAGGACCATGACATGAAGTCATCACAAACCCAAATTTATGTTTTTTTTCCAATTTTCAATGGGGGTGGAAAATTCCCAAAGTAACTAGTACATGATAGGTCCGCGTTATGGACCAGTGTAATTTTGGTGGTGGATTTTCTTTTAAATTTTAGGAAGGGCATTTTGGGTATTCCAAACCTATTTTAATACCCAAAAATGTATTTTTAATCCTTAATTTGTACAAAAAAGTTACAAAAACCCATTTTTCCTAATTCTAAACTATGTTATGAGGTAAGGAAAGAAGAAAAAATTTGAGTGTTGCAAGTCCAAGATCAAATTCTTGAAGGAAAGGTGGAAATGCCTCATCCCAGGTATGTAATCGCTACCCGTAACATGGGATGTTTCTCCCATGTTCCCCCATGAATGAATTAGGCTGATAGGTGATAGGTGATGGGTTTATGTTAGGATTTCTTGAATACTGTCTCAAAAACTACTACTATTTTACATGTATTACCATAAGTAGGTGGCCATCAAAATTTCAATTAATTGTTCAACTATTTTATTGAGCTACTGTGTAAACTATACATGTTTAATTGTTAAAGAATCCATGAATACAGTTAGGGGTTGATGTCTAGAGCCAAGACTACATATGTTGCGGTTGCTGTGGTCTAGGTCTTGATTTGAGCGAGTACTGATGATAATGTTGCTGGAATTGATGGAGTATGAGTCCCTTAGAGTCTTTGAGAGGTCTCACTTTAGTTTTGAAGAATTATCATAGCATCCCTGAGCTGAGAGATGATGAGATGAGATGATGCCCTTATCCAATAGAGACTAAATGATGAGAAATATTTGATGTTGATGTTTATGAGCATGTTGAGTCCTTGGAGGAGTATTGTGCACCGACAATGAGTAAAAGTGACTCCCACTCACACTCATTAACTAGGTGGCCAACATAGCAGAGGATTGGACCGTGAGAACAGATGTTTTCTTAGTCCTCAATTTGGACTTCATGTTATTATAAACCCCTCATGTACGCCCTTTCACCCTGGCAAGGTACTGGGCGGATGCTGCAATTACATCACTTTGCTATACTATCACCAGCTCATAGGCGATAGGTGTAGATCCAAGAAACTCCCAGATAAGTCCCTTGATGATAGAATTGTGATATTGTTGTGATAGTATGAATCTTGATTGATAGTGATATAAAGAGTCCTATTCCTTATTCTGAGTTGAGGTTGAGGGATTGATGAGATGATGTCATTTATTATTGTTTGCTTTAGCCCATTTTTACATATAGTACATTCCACGTACTAATGCTCCTTTTTGTGTTGCATCATCTTATGATACAGATTCTATAGACAGAGGATTTTAGCAGGCTAATCATTGAGGTTTACAGATCCCCAGGCAGAGACTTAGTGAGTCCTCTCTTGCTTTCAGAGGACATGTTTATCTTTTATCTATTTTGAGTTATTTCATTAGAATGTGTTAGCCATGGCCTATCATAGTACCTTCTTATAGGATAGTGATTGAGGATTCATAGACATGGACAGTTGGTAGATGACATTGAGATTGTTTTCCCCATTTACTTATTGTTATTAATTTTCTCTTTTCTTCATACGCTATACTATTGTGATGGTGATAGGCCTATAGCCCACTAATTTCCTTCTTAATTTCTCAATATCTTTCGCTCAATGAATTGATTGAATGAATGTGATGAAACTAGGTGGTTCGTACGAGGGCTGGCAATAGTCTCCGAGTGTCAGTTACTCATTGGGTACAATCCCGGGCATTGACATTTAGTCTCCATTGAATAACTTTGACCTTTTCCATAGCTTGATGGACTATCTCAAGTACATCAATCTAGCCTCACCAATTTCACACCATCTAATAGGCAACCAACAACATCTCCTACAAAGAGTCCCATATAGTGTCATTTGTATGATAGCTTGGATACTGTTATTATAAGAAAATTCAATCAATGGTAACTGATCATCCTAGGTACATTTAAAGTATCTATAACACATACCTTTAACATGTCCTCAAGAGTCTGTATGATCTGCTCTGCTTCTCCATCTATCTAATGTTGGAAGGTTGTATTAAGATTCACCTTCATACCAAGCCATTTCTGAAAGGACTTCCAAAACTATGTTGTAAACTGGGTTCCTTTGTCTGAAATGATGGATAGGGGAAACCCATGTAATCTGACGATCTCCTTAATAATTAACAAGAAAATAATTATTATCATTATAAAAAGTAAGTTCAGCTCTTTATTGCAAGTTCCGATCAATATTTTTAGTGATTAATTGTATTGGAAATTATATACATACAAACCAATCATTAGGTTAATCAAAAAACTAATTTTTTTTAATTATTTGAATTCTCTGAAGCATACAATATTTTAAAAGAAAATTGTGGTGTTTGGTCATCTATAAGGTACAAGTGACTTTTTCTTTTTTACTGTCAAACATAAATTTATTTACACTTTTTGAGTTACTCTAATATGTACAATTTTTTTAAAACTTTTTCAGAATTACTCTGAAATATGCATCTTGCATTATCGTGTCAAACATTGACATATACGTGGAATAATTATCCTCTTATTTTTATGGACTAAATTTTATGTAACACCTCGTAAAATTATCGAAATGCCCCTAGAATATAATCATGTGCATAACGTGCCTTCCTAAGCTCCGATGGGAAATTCGAGACCAGATATGCGATCAGCGCGAAAATTTAGTGAAAAATTGTCTTGAACAGATATTAGATCAACCGAGTCAAAATGATTTTTGCAATGTTTTGCTGAAACAGTGAGGCAAGAATTATTTTTTATCCAATCCGTGAGCACCCTGGTGCAACGCGTCTAGCACGTGGACTCCCACTTTTGTTTTTTTCATTTCTTCGATGGGAATTGAAAAAAATGATCGGAAAGCGATTTATGATAAATAACACGTAAAATGCATTTGATGAACTCATTTTCTGTGTATTCTTCCTAGAAAATCAATTTTTTAAAGTGTTTTAATAAGATTCACCAAAATAACACATGTCGGCGCCCTTGGTACGATGCAGACATGGTGTTATGAGATGGATTTTTTTTTCCAGGAAGGGTAATCTTGTAAATCTCCAACCCCTCCTAAGTCCTATAAATTACAATTAAGTTCATTTATATCGATTAGAGGGTTTTAAATCTAGTATTTTTCCTATGTCTAAAGTGTATTCCTGAGAGAGAAACAAGCAAGTGTTCGAAGATTTAAGGATTGAGGGTCAAATTCTTGAAGAAGATTAGCACAATCTTCATCCCAGATTTGTAAGGATAAACTAAAAGCATGGGATTGTTCTCTCATGTGTCCCATAGATGATCTTAGATGATAGTTGAAAGTTCGTGAGTTTACACGCATGATTTCTTAAAGTATTATCTTGATTTAATTCTTGAACTAAGTTTCAATTGTATTAGTGAGATTCTTGTATACAATCTTCTTAATGTTGAGTAATTATTTGGATGTACATTTATGTCTTCATTCACATGAACCCTAATTGAGGACTGTGGTTTTTTTTATGCATTAATTTGAAAACTGAGATTTGATAGTCATAGTGAGCATGTTAAATACGGATCATTTCTTTTTGCATATTTTAACTGAGTTTCATGAATAAAACTATTGAGCAGGAATAATGAATTGAGAGAGAGTTCTAATGATATGCAAAGAGTATTTGTAAAACATGAGTTTTTTTAAAGGAAATACTTGACATGTTATTAAGTTTTGATTGAATTGACCATTGTCTCTACGTGATATTTTGAGTACATATTGATGACGATGTAAATATACTTTTCTCACAATAATTTCATTGGTAGATGATGGTGATAAATGATATGAGTATTAAAGAAGATTGATTTGATAGATTATTGTGCATGTTTTAGTCTTGAGAGCATTATGAAGCATCGAGTTGGGTGAGGAGTGTCACCCTAGAACTATATTTTCCAACATAGGATAGTCGTGCAGCACGTTTTGGTGACTCTTGTCCCAATAGCGGGACAATTCTCATTGAATCCAAGAGAGAGAGAAAAAGAGATAGATATACTATTTCCTTTACCATGGAAAGTTTAGGACGAGCATGGCAATGATGCTAATTCGTTGTGCCGCACCTACCTTAAAGGTGGTGCAATAGGATAGATGTTGGTCAAGAGAAACTTACAAGCAAAATGGATTGCGTATAAGATTTCTAACAGAGTCATTTTTTCTTTTCAAATGCATATTCTAAAGAGCATAATTTACTTTAAACTGGAATGTTTTACTAAGTTGAGATGGGATGAGTCTTTTGAGTTGTGTTGATCTTGTTGCCATATTATTCTACCTATTTCAATCTTATTCAGTTATTTTACATATCAATACATTCCATGTACTCACGTCCTTCTCTGGGACTGCAATGTTTCATGATGTAGATATACGAAATCGAGATTATAAGCAGACGCATCGTTGAATATCTTTGGACATTCAGTAGATTGGTGAACCTCCCTTACTTTGGAGGATTCATATGTTATTTTCATCTTACTTTCGAGATAGATAGTTATTACTTTTATTTTGATTGAGGTAGTCATGGTTCTGTTATTGGCACCACCTAATAGTCATAGAGACTTCATAGACTAGAGTCGGATTATTGACTGATAAGACTATGAGCTAGTTTTCTTCTACTAGCCTTTTTAATATAATATTATTTTAAGATTTGAAGAGATGTGCCCATTTACTATCCTTTTGTTCTTCCTTTGATTAGCAAAATGTATGACTAAATGAATGTGATGAGGCCAAGTGATTCGTGTGGGGATTAGAAATAGTCTCTGAGTGCCGGTTATGTCTAGGGTACCCTCTCAAGGCATGACAAACTTGGTATAAGAGCATGAGTTCAAGTGTCCTAGGGAGTCTACGAAGTTGTGTATAGTAGAGTTCTTATTACTAGTATAAAGAGCTCAACATCCATAATTTGGAGGATATAGGACATTTAGGAATTGTTTCCCTTCTTTCAGATTCAAAATCGTGTGATAGAGTTTATAGGACATTTAGGAATTGTTTCCCTTCTTTCAGATTCTAAATCGTGTGATAGAGTTTAATTCTATGGAAGTTCTTTTCTAAGTCATACTTTACGCATTTGCCGACCATGTCTTCTAAAAGTACTGTGGACTTGGAAGATACCATCAGCACCGAGAAGCTTGAGCCTACTACTCAGCTTGTTGTGCATAATTGATGGGTAGAAGAGGACAAGGAGAGTGAGATGGAAGAAGCTTGGGGTAAGGAGGGAAATAGGTTTCCATATCTGCAGAACCTTGGAAGTATATGCCACTACCAGCGAGTGCACCCATGTCCAACAATAGATATAATCTGAGGCCAAGGAGAAATTTACCTTTTATGATTCGAAACACTTCATCCCGAGGAATTGTTGCTCGAGGACATAAAGGAAAACCACCATGTGGAAGGTGTGGCAAATATCATTTAGGATGGTGTCGATTGGGTACCAACGACTACTTCAATTATGGACAATAGGGTCACTTTCAAAGGGATTGTCCTAGGTGGGCTAACCAAGCCCAACCTGCTATGTGTATACCATCAAACAGAGAAAATAAGAGAGATGCTACTCCTAGCACGAGGGAGGCTATAGACCAGTTGTGTGCTGCAGTAGTTACTCAGCTAAGAGAAACACTCTGGGATGTTATGAAAGGTATGAGTTGATCCTTTACTTTCTTTTGATACTATCCATGAAAGGAAAGTTTTAGTTTCCAATAAGTTTAATGTTTCCGATTAATAGTGAGACTTGAGGTCTTGTAAAACCATAAGTAGAGTCAGTACCCCTAACTATAAAAATATAATGAGGGAGAGACGGAGACTGAGAAGTAGGAGTGGTGATTGATTGACGATTGTAAGTTAGAGATATGTATCTATTACGTAACTAGTGAAGGGATGATTCAATGGCCATAAGCTTGATGAAAGAGTTGCAAGTACCCTATGGTTGTCATGATGAGGTATAGAGGAAGGGAGAGTTAGTGTCATAATAAGTTAGAGTGTTCCCAGAAGCTAGAAGGAAGTGTATGTCAATGTGTTGTAGTATTTATTCTATTGAGGGTGAAGTGTAAATCTTGAATAGAGGGAAAAGAGTGTTTTTAATGTGAAAGATCTAAATGAAGCTTATGACTTTTAAATGAGAGTTTGTGGGACTAATCAAGTTATGAGCTTAGTCAAATAAGGAGGTATGATTAAATAGGTGAGTAGTACTAAGTGGTGAGGAAGGGGTGTGTTGAGTGAATACTTATTGAGATTTTAGTGGGATTATATTCCCTGAATATTTATCTAGTAGTTGTAAGTTAGTTATAGAGGTGTGTGAGATATGCACATGTTAGTACTAGACCCTAAGCTTGAAATTTTAGGGACAGTATGAAAGAGGAGATAGTATCACGAGGGTGATAGTCTTAGTTGGTGATTTTCTCTATGAGGCTTGCCATTATGTATGAAGATGTTAATTTGCAAGGAAAGTGATCCAATGGGTAGGGTGAATGTGCCCTTATGTGAGACTAGTGAAACAAGGATAGTTCAATAGATAAGAACAGACTTGAGATGTGTATCCATGATTATGTGAAGATGTGAGAAGCTCTATGTTATGACACTGATCTAAGAATCTAGATAATATCTTCAAGTTCAATGAAGAAGGTTGTGGTCGACATTCTATTTCATCCCGAGTAGCTAAGTTAATTAGGGTTTATGGATTGATGATGAGGAGTTTTGCATTATACTCTAAGTCATATACATATGGGTTTATGAGAGCATAGAAGTTGAGTGTTAGTAGGCCAAAGAAGTTGTTAGGTTGTAAGAAGTCGTGGGAAATGGTTAGGTACACCATAAGAATAGCAAATATAGATAGGTTTCCATAGAGACAAGAGAGGAGCTAAGAGTGATGATGTCGAATAGAGTCCCTGAGGTTAGTCATATCTATATATATATATATGCAACTATAACATAACAGAAGAGTTTAAGGTATCTTATAGGTAGTAATTCCATGACTGAAGGGAGGTATGTGCTTACAACCTAGCAGAGGAAATTGATTCCCGAATCAAGAGAGGGGACCTTGAGAGCTAAGGGGGAGATGAAGAAGTGGTAGATCGAAGTACATACTGAGTTGAAGTAGATGGGCGGATTGAGATGAGGCATCAATTCTTGTCATATCATATGTTCCTTATTCTTCTGTTGATGTGATACTCTTTTCACGTTTGGTATGTGACTGCCATGCATGTGGCCAAGTTCTATCTACCACTTATTGATTGTTACTCAAGTTGTTACGATGAAACATGATGAAGGCCTTCATCAATCTGGATCTTACCCCATGAATCCAAGAGTTTTCTCTCCTATGTTGAATAAGATGTGACCTGAATTTTACACTACATAAATAAGTCTTGATAGATGAGAGATTATAATCTATGAATGTTCTCAGATAAGATTTCTCAATTAAATCATGCTAATGATCTTCATTCCAAGCCTTTTGAGTAATCCAGCTTTCCAGTTTTAATAGGAGTATTGTTGATGATTGTAGACGAGTTATGGATGAGGGGAGAGAATAAGTACTCTTGAATTGTGATATGGTTGTTGATGTTCCTTTTAGCCTCTGTGTACTTGAGTATACAAGTCCTTGATAGTATTTGTGCCTAATAATAATATTGTGGGTAGAGTTTAAACTCTAGATATTGTGTTCTAAGTCTATTCTTGAGAATGATATTCGAGTATCTAAGTACTTAGGTTCTTAATTGTATTCATGCTTACTTGGAACGGGGAGGTAGTAATTTGAGGTTTTGCCAAATAAGGAGATGTTGAGTCTCCTAGGTCCAAATTCTGATGCAGATAATAGTAGACTAAGAGTGGAGCGGGGGAGGTTTAGATGACGAGGAGTGAAGGAGGACAGAGATGAGACCCTATGATGTGCCGTATATGGGTAAGAGTATGTGGGTGTGACTTTCAATGAGATTCCATTGAATGGTGGAGGTAGAAGTGTTAAGTATTCTTGAAGATTCTCGAACATAGTTGAAGGTGTTAGAGTGATAGGATTTAATATGTGGTTGTCATTATGTAAGTATGGATGATAAACTATTGAAGACCTAGTGATAAGGGCTTCCAGTAAAGATAGGGGGGTAGTGAAGAGGACTAGTGATCTTTTAATGAAAGCCCCTGTGGAAGTTAGAGTTCAGTGTTGAGGATTAACATTGCAAGAATGTGATCATCTTAGTAATAGCACCTTGAGGGTTAGAAGTAGGCTTGAATAGAAAAGGAAGAGGTGGTTAGATGGAGATTTGAGTAACAGTTATAAGATTAAGTTGAGGGAGTAGAGTGCCATAAGTGGGAGTACAATTGAGATGAGGTGCTAAGCTTAAGAGTTATATATAGAATTTTTATGTATCGATGGTCCCTTTCTCTATTAGAGTCGATGACTTCCTTCCTGAATGCATAATACTGATTGTCGAGGCTTTCAAATGATTTGAATTGATTGAGTCTCGACATACCATTTTTGCTTGATGGTGAAAATGCCTAAAAGAGTGACTTGTGACAGTCCAGATTGTTTGATTGATTATTGAAAGGACTCTTGATTTTTATTCGTGCCTGATGATAAAAATGTTAAAGATAATGTCCTTACCTTTAAGATTGGCTCTTCTTGAGTAGATGTTCAAGATAATGTCCTTACCCTTAAGATTTCTTCACTTCCAGTTGGGGTGTTCATGGCCTGTCATAACACCATCTAGATTTTTTGAATAGAGACTTCATAGACCTTGAATAGAAGAGTGTTGAGTATTGATGTGTCTAAACATACTTTTCTTTGAGATTAAAATATTGTGGAGTTATCTAATTTATTTGAATCTCATGCATATGATACCCTTTCTATGAGTTCTTCTTCAGTTGTTGAGTACGATGTGACGATGAGACCAAATTTTTCTCTCGGGGGCTACCAATACTTTCTGAGTGCCAGCCACGCCAAGCGTACCCTGCAGGGGCATGACATTAATTGTGATAGAAATCTTTTATTGTCATGACTTGGACCTAAGGCCTAGGAGTGACATGGTGAATGGCAACCCGAGGATCCCCAAACAAGCATCATAACATCAATTTACACATCATCGATTCGAAAACATATGCTAAAAGGTAAACACATAGTTCTAAAGGGCGAGAAAGTAGGACTCACGCTATAGGGTAGATCAGGACTTAGGATTTTTCTCTACATATCATAGAAACCATTCATAAGCTTACAATCCAAACACATAACAATAGCCGATAGATAGCCATCATCATAGAACACAACATGTAACATACAATCGTAAAGGAGTATACAAAAGGGTCCAACAATGTCTGTAATCATAAGATAGGTCGAGCGCCAAGGCAGTTCTCAGGATAACCCTCAAGATAAGTAATATCCAAAAGTAAAATAGGTAGAGGATAGTGGGTCGTCTTTGAAAGATAGGAGTCAGAACTACAAGTAACTTTGGAATCTAAGCTAAATGTCATACGGTGGATGCTCAAAGCCTTCGGTCCCTACATGGTAAGATCATGTATGCAAGAGTATGCATTAGTATATTTGAATGTACTAAGTATGCAGGACGCAATGCATATGACATACGACACCTGCATTTAATGTTAGATGGAAAGGGTACATAATATAAAAAGACATATATAGGCAAGGAATGTAATATAACGAGATGCCAGGAATTTCATGATGCATGAATGCGAAAGTACTTTCTATATATGAGGATGGGACCTTAACCGATATGAGACCAAGTGAGCTATAACTTGGAACCCCGTTGCATCAACCACAACGGTAAGAATACCTACTTGCCAAAAGAAGATTCTTAACATATTTTCCCACTTGGGAAATAAACATAATCCTGAACAGGAATGCATATGCTATGCTATGATTGGTGTGAGACATAATCTTAAGACGTATATGTGAATAGAAATGCATATGCTATGAATGTTGTGAGAATGGCATATGTAATTAAGATTCAGTGTAAAAGCAATAACATAACATAAAATTGAAGTAAATTCATAATTCAATCCATATTTAAAATCATGTATAAACCACCCATGCTCAAACAAGCTTTTCATGGGGACATACATAATCATAGATTCATAAAAATGATGAAATCCAATATTTCAAAGCTTCAATCATCTCAAAATCATTAAATAAACATAACTCATTCATTATTTGAATTTAAGAAATCATAATAGTTAAAACCCCAAACTAAACTATGCACATTTCATGTAGAATTCTTGAAAATAGGTTGGCTCTTCTTGATTGGAAGTAACCAAGGATCAAAACCCTACATACCTTCACTAAGATGAAGAAACTCCAAAGAATTTGAAGAAGATCTGAATGCCCTAGCTCCCATGTTGAAAATCTCAAATAGTTCCTTGTGAAAAGCTTTTGAGAGACTTTGAAATTGAAGAGTGAGTATTCAATGTTTGAAATAGGGTTAAGTCTTTTGATAGTCATTAGATGGCATAGGAGTCCCCAAAAGACCAATAGAAATAACCAAATTCACTAAAATGTCATTAATGAATAGGAGGAAAAATTCCTAAAAGCCACTTCACTTGAGGCCATATGGCCCATGTGGCACTCCACAGTTCATATGGAGTACCCGTGAAGCAATTAGACAAATTTCTAGAAGTTATGACCTTGAGCCAACACTTCAAATTTTTGGGCACACAAACTCTACACGGATGGCTTCACGGGCCGTGTGCAAGCCGCATGCCAACACTTAGAGAATTCTTTTATGAAAAGCTACTGATGGAAATTCCATACTTAGAATATTTTCACTCCGAAAGCTTCACGTAGAGCCTCACGGCCCACCTCATGCCATAAGACTCGAGTGACTGGGTGTGGCACCTCACTTAACCCCAAATGATGGGGTTTCAAGCTCAAGTCATCCCACAACAACATCATCCATGCGGTTTCACACGGCCCATGTTGGGTGCCAGTGTCACATGCCTTGGCTTGTAATACTACACCAAGAGTTAAGATCCCAAAATTGAGGCCATGTATTGTCTTAGTAGAGGCCACACAAGCTGTGTGACCTCACAAAGGCCATGTGGTCCTCCCTTGAGATGACAGTTGGTCCAAACTTTGCCCGAATAGATGTTTCAAGTTCCAATGATGTCATATGATATCTGGGTTGTTACGTCATCTCTCCCATGGGAACATTCATCCTCGAATGTGCAAGAAAAAGGCTTAAATTAGAACTTGAAACTTCCAAACCGAAGATATCCTACATAGTTAACGATTTAAAAATCATAAAAGTCATTAAAACCCATACCAAACCGTAGTAAAATCATTCAAAACATCATAAAAAACATTTTAATGCACATGTAGGTAGGTCATGCCATGAGACTCAAGAATGAAAAGATTGGGACCAAATAGAAATTGAAGAATCTAATACCTTAGGCTTGAGTAGATTGGAAAAGATCGGGATATTGCTTTATCATGCCCAACTCCGCCTTCCATGCAGCGCTCTCCATATGTTGCCTCCTCCAAAGCACCTTTAAAAGCTACATCCTTATTACGAAGTTGTTTCACTTGTCTATCTAGTATCTCTACCAGTAGTTCCTCATAAGACAAGTTCTATTCAACCTGAACACCCTCTAGGGGAACAATAGTGCTAGGGTCACCAACCATCTTCCTCAACATAGAAACATAGAAGACTGGGTTGATAGAACTATATACCGGAGGCAACACCAACCTATAAGCCACATTCCTAATTTTCTCAATAACCTCATAAGGGCCTACATACTGGGCACTTAGCTTAGCCCTTTTGCCAAAACACATAATCCCTTCATAGGTGAGACTTTTACAAATACCCAATCTCTAACATGAAACTCAAGATCCCTCTTCCTAAGATCCAAATAGGAGTTTTTGCGACTTTAGGACATATTCAACCTTTCCTTAATCATCCTCACCTTCTCCATAGCCTCCAACACCAAATTCAGACCAACCAAAGCCATCTCCTCTAACTCAAACTACCCCGCTGGAAACCTACACCTCCTACCATACAAATACATCCTCAAAGGGTGCCATACCAATACTAGTATGAAAACTATTATTATAGGGGAACTCAATGAGTGGGAGATGCTCATCCCAATTACCCTTGAACTCCAACACATGAAATGACCCCAAAAAATGCCCGAAAACTTGCCTCAAAAGTAACCAGAAATTTGTTTTGAATATATCTAAAAGTCCATTTAGAATTTCGCAAATCTGATTTCATATTCTTGTTCAGAGGGTCCAAATTAGGGTTACAGGGCTCTAGCCTCCATTTTAAAGCAAAGGAATTGATTTATGAAATTTGCACTTGGTGCAGATTCCAGTGGGCATCCGCGACCTCTCCACGACGCAGAGGGGTTTTTTTCTTTGCAATGTCTCTTCCTAGTTCGCCCAGATTTTTCTAAGTGTTATACCTAAGTTTACCCAAACATATTTTCACCTATACTTAGCATTATTTCAACATCATATCACCCTAAATATTCCCCAATATTTCCCCAAACACTTAGACTCATTTCTAACCCTAAATTCAAGTCCCAAACTAAAGACCTACCTGAAAGATTTTGTTAAGGATCTCACCCAAGCTTTAAATATTCATCAAGTCTTCTTCAAGAACTTCACAAAAGCCAAGGTATGTGGCATTGAATCATTGGGTCCTTCCACCCATGGTGCCTAAACCCTCTTTTTACTAATATCGCATGACTTAAAGTATATTTTACATGTGGATCTTGTATATTGAGAATTTTACTGCAGAGTAATTTATGTTCATGGAAGTATGGTTTTGTTTTAGCATGTTTTGAGCTCTAAATCTTGGATCTGATATTGGATCTGATGAGGGGTTTTGATATGAAATTCTTAGGGGTGTGGTAAAGTGTTGATTAAAGTTTTTACCATTGATTTTCCTGCGTGATTTCAAGTCTAAATTGCATGCTCTTTTACCCCCATTACATACCCGCCAAGTGTTTGATAACAGGTCTGGTTATGGTTTCTTGAAGAATTAAAGGTTCAAAGGATAAGATATGAAATGTATGATGTTTTAATGATGAAATGAGCTTATGGACATGACGTATATATTTATGTTCTATATAATGTGTTGTATTAGACCATGTCCAGTAGACCGGGGGGGAGGGGTGTTAAGGGCCTAGATGACCATGTGAGGAGTGAGTACCTTGCCACCAGGACGTCCAGGTGTGAACGAAATCTACCATGTTAGGTGTAAGTACCCTGTCACCAGGGTGTCTAGGTGTGAATGGCATCTACCATGTGAGAGGTAAGTACCTTGCCACCAGGATGTTCGGGTGTGAACGGAATCTCCCATCACAAGGTGGGATTCTAGCTTGGTCTCTTCTACACATATTATATCTTATATAAGCATGATTCACCCTATCATGTTTTACTTATGCACCAATTATACATGCCATATTGCAATACTATGCCTATTGTCTAACGTATACATTTTGACAATGGAGCTTGTTTATTATTGCATTGCATCCCACATACTTAGTACATTTAAAGTACTAACGCATTCTCTTGCCTATATGATATCACCATGTAGGTATCGGTGCACAAGTTGATCATCCTCCTTATCCACATGGCTAGGTCGGTACTACTCCAAGCTTGTTGGTGAGTCCTCCATTCCTGGGACCTCGGTGTATGTTGATCTTATCTTTGTAATGAGACATCTTTCTTATGCTTTGTGTTGACTATGAGCATCATCCTGGTAGCTTGTCTTGCCCCCTTCTCTGTCTATGTATTAGAGGTATTTGTTGGACATACTATGTACTTATGATGAGGTTGATTCTTGTCTCTTGTTTATGATATTTATATAAGTTCCCTTAGTCCCATTGACCTATTATTACCATTTACTTCTTTATATGCTGCCGTGACCAATTGAAGTATAATGGCAAGTTAAGAGGCTTGTTTGGGGTTCCTTTAGGTTCCTCATTCACCATGTCACGTCTAGGCCCTAGGCTTGGGTCATGACAAAGCACACACTCTCAACATATCCTCCAAAGTTTGAAATGTCCTCTCTACTTTCCAATCGATTTGAAGATGAAAAGCAGTGCTCAACTTGACCTTAGTACCAAGTCCTTCTTCAGACGACCTCCAAAAGTGCGAAGTAAATTGGGTACCCTAATTCGATATAATAGACCAGGGAACACCATTCAACCTTAACAACTCTCGAATGTACAACTTTTCATAATCTTCAGCACCAAAAGTAGTCTTAACCAGTCAAAAATGGTCCAACTTAGTCACCCGGTCAATAGCCAACTAAATGGAATTAAATTGCTTCTGCGTCCGAGGAAACCCAACCACAAAGTCCATATTTATGTCTTCTCACTTCTAAATAGGAATCTCAATGTCTTTATCCAACCCACTAAGCATTTGATGCTCCATCTTCACTTGTTGACAATTTTGCGTTCGGATACAAACTTGGCTATGTCCCTCTTCATACCATGCCACCAATACACGTCCTTCAAATCCCAAGACATCGTGGTAGACCCCGAGTGAATAGAATAGTGAGAATTATGGGTTTCACCCATGTTCACCCTCCTAAGGTCGTCCACATCCGGAACACACAATTGATCTTGATACTGAATTACACCATCTCCTCCTTGGGAGAAAACCTCAATATTCTTTTCAGAGACCAATTTCTTCAATTCAACTAGGAATGGTCCAGATTTTCCTTAGCTTTCACAACAACAACCACCGAGGATTCGGCCCCATTTTGAACATGTAAACCACCATCATTGGAATCGGCCAACCTAACACCCAATCTAGACAAATAGTGAACATCCCTTGCCAACTCCTTCTTCTCTTCCTTCACATGGGCCACGCTTCCCATAGAAATCCTACTAAGAGCATCGGCTACCACATTTGTCTTGTCGGGGTGATATAGAACACTCATGTCATAATCCTTTAGGATTTCCAACTATCTCCTTTTTCTCAAGTTATGGTCCCTCTGAGTGAACACATATTGCAAGCTCTTGTGGTAGTGAAAACATCAACATGCACCCCGTATAAATAGTGTCTCAAAAGTTTCAAAGAAAAACCACCGCTGGTAACTTAAGGTCGTGAGTCAGGTAATTACGCTCATGCACATTCAATTACCTAGATGCATAGGATATGACCTTACTATGTTGCACAAGTACACAACCTAATTTAATTCAACAAGCATCACAATATAACACAAATGCATCCAAACCATTTGGTAGAGTTAAAACTGAAGCCGATATAAGTCGATCCTTCAAAGTTTGGAAACTCCTCTAACACTCGTCGGACCATACAAACTTACTCATTTGTCCCTACAAACTTAGCCTTCTTTTGAGTCAATTTAGTAACAGAGATGCAATGGATGAGAACCCCTCAATGGAACTTCTATAGTAACTCCCTAGTCCAAGAAAACTTCGAATGTCTGAATGAGTCGACGGTCTAGACCAATTCTTCCCTGCCTCAGTCTTCTTCAGATCTATCTTTGTACCATTACCGGACACCACATGACCTAGAAAAGCATCTTCACCCAACCAAAACTCAAATTTGCTAAACTTGGCATACAACTTTTTCTCTCTTAAAGTTTGCAAGACCAATCTCAAATGATCCATATGCTCCCGCTCAATTCGTGAATAAATAATAATGTCTTCGATAAGGATAACTACAAAACTATCAAGAATGGCTTGAACACCCAGTTACTAAGATCTATAAACATTGACAGAGCATTTACTAGGCTAAACAACATCACCACAAACTCGAAATATCCATAACTTGTCCAAAAGGTCATCTTGGAAATACTACACTCCCTAACCTTCAACTGATGATGCCCGGAATGTAGATTAATCTTCGAAAGTGAGGCCTCTTGAAGTTGGTCAAATAAGTCATCAATCCTCGGCAATGGATACTTATTCTTAATTGTCACCTTATTCAACTGCCTATAATCAATACACATTCTAAGAGATCCATTTTTCTTCCTTACAAATTACACCGGAGCACCCCATGCATATACTTGGCGTGATGAAACCCTTTTCCAACAAATCTTTCAGTTCATCCTTCAATTCTTTCAACTTAGCCAGTGCCACATGATAGGGAGTAATAGACATAGGTTGAGTATTCCAAAGAAGATCTATCCTAAAGTCTACTTCCCTCTTGGGAGGAATACTGGGCAAGTCTTAGGGAACATATCTGGAAACTCATTCACCATTGGAACCAACACAAGAGTAGGAATAAGTCTCGATATCCTTGACCCTCATTATATGATATACGCACCCCTTGGAGATGATCTTCCGAACCTTAAGGTAGGAAATGAACCGACCCTTAACATTAGAGCTACTACCCTTCCATTCAAGAACGGGCTCACCGAGAGGTTGGAACTTGACCTTTTGGGTTCTACAATTTGTAAAGACATATGATGCATGCAACCAATGCATCCCAAGAATTACAATAAAATCAAACATCTCAAGTTCCACAAGATCACACGGGATACT
The DNA here is from genome assembly GCA_025774065.1 of Solanum ossicruentum. Classification (NCBI taxonomy): domain Eukaryota; kingdom Viridiplantae; phylum Streptophyta; class Magnoliopsida; order Solanales; family Solanaceae; genus Solanum; species Solanum ossicruentum. Next base: position 39,719 of record JAOTQR010079211.1, read on the forward strand.
TTATGCTACACAAAAATATGAAACCCATGATAAACCTTATATGCAAAAATAAACTCACCCTTAAAAGTATATATAGAGAAAGGATCCCTCAAAATTTCTGGACTCATACAAAACTTAACAGCAAAAAGAGGAGTCACAAAACATAAATATGCAGCTAGATCAAGCAAACCCAAAGCATCAAAATCACAACATCTGGAGCTTCCTCCACTTTCTAACGGGTATGAAAAGCATAAAACCTATTGTTCCTTAGTGAAACACCTTGAGGAGCACTAGGTTGGCCTTAAGCACCTTGATTCACTCGACCCTTATTTGGTGCCTTTGGACAATCAACATGTTTGTGCCCCATTTCCACAACCAAAACAAACACCCGAACCCCACAAGCACCATCCAAGGTGATCTCTTCCACACTTATCAATCATGGAGGCAATGATCCTTCACCAACCAGTGCCTTAGGAGGAGACACTCTAGAATTAGCAACCCAAGCATTAGAACCTTGGCCCTATTGGAAGTGACAAAAACTACCACCCCGAGAGTTGGAGAATCCGCTGTAAAAATGGGCCATCATTGGGTCATGCACTCTCCTCCCATCGAGTTTCTCCCCTTCGATTTGTTCGGCGTAAACCATAAGCCTAGAGATATTCATATCCCGATTAAGCATGGTCATATGACATTCTTTTACAAGCAAGCTAGAGATACCAGAAATGAACTTATGCATTATTGCATGAGGATCAGCCACAAGCGCCGGAGCCTACTTGGAGAGCTTAGTGAACTTAAGGGAATAATCCCTCACACTTATATTACATTGCTTAAGATTGATAAACTCAGTCATCTTGGCTTCCCTAAACTCAAGTAGGAAGAAACAATCCAGGAAGGCATGCTTGAACTCCGCCCAATTTACAGCATCCCCACAAACCCTCTCCCTAGACAACTTAGTATACTACACCTGAGCCACATCCTTCAACTGATATGCACCCAAATCAATTTTTTCCTCAGAAGTGACACCCATAACATTCAAAACCTGAGAGTTCATGAATGCTTTCCTGAGCTTCCTCATCAGCCTTAGACCCAAAGAAATTCAGAGGATTCATCCGGGTGAAATACTTCACTCTAGAAGCCAGAGTGGGATCTCAAGAAAGATTAACCTGCCTAGTCTAATTAGACACCACCTGAAAAAGCATACCAAAGGTCGTACTGAATTAGCCATTAGAGATATGCTTATCTATAGGCCCTTGAGATTCTTGGGCTTCATTAGCCAGAGCTAGTCTGGCAGATACACCCTAAGGCATCTTTTGAAATGGAATAAGGACATTGTTAAGATCAAGAATCTAATCAAACTACTCATAGAATGATATACGACATCAAGAAGTGATAAAATTCCTAGAATGTCATCATGGCCTCCCACACATAAGCATGGTACACTACACACCCATAAGTAGGACTCTACTTGACGTGACATATTGGACTCCGAGGATCATCCCCAAACCTAGTGCTCAGATACCAATCTTGTCACAACCCAGACCGAGGACCTAGGAGTAACATGGTGAATATGAACTCGAGGATCCCCAAAGAAGTGTCATAGTATCCATTTGCACATTATGGATTCAAAAACGTATGCAGAAAGGTAAACACATAGTTGTAAGGGGTGGGAAAGTAGGACTCATGCTATAGGGTGAATCGGAACTTAGGATCTTTGATAACATCACATAGAAACCATTCATAAGATTACAATCCAAAAACACTACACTAACTGATAGATACCCATCATCATAAAATGCAACATATAACATACAATTGTAAAGGAGTATATAAAAGGGTCCAATAATGCCTCTAATCATAAGATAGCTCAAGGGCCAAGACATTTCCCGGGCTCAACCTCATGATATGTAATAGCCAAAAGTAACATAGGTAGAAGGATGGTGGATCATCCTTGTAAGATAGGACTCACCACTACTATTAACACTAGAATATGAGCTAAGTGTCTTACAATGAATCCTCAAAGCCTTCGGTCCCTATATGGTGAGTTCATGTAGGAAAGTATATGGGTTAGTATATTTGAATATGCTAAGTATGCGGGATGCAATGCATATGACTTACCAAACCTGCATTTAATCTTAGATAGCAAGGGCACATATATAGAAAGAAATATATAGGTAAGGAATGTAATATAATGAGATGCCATGAATTTCGTGATGCATGAATGCAAAAGTACTTTGTATATATGAGGATGGGACCGTAACCGAGATGAGATCAAATGAGCTATACCTTGATCCATAACATTCTTTCCCTCTTGGGGCATAGACATTTTCCTATGCTAGGCACATAGTTCAAGGAAAGGAGTATGGACCCTTGCGGATAGTCCACACCAACATCTAATCCATTCGTGCTAGGTCATCATCCCACTATAATACATATATATATACATGCTTGTAAAAGAGGCATAAGACTTCAAATTGTTTATATGCATTGTTAGTCTTTAATACCAAATCTAATTTTCATAATCATGAATCATAGGTAAAGAGGCCAAAACTGTTAGACCCCGTAATTAACTAAATGAAGGTTAATTACACATTCAGGAAAATTGTTGTGATTGAGGTATATTTTACGTTTAACTAACTTATGGTGCGGGGGTATGGAGTCAAGTGAATTTGGCGGATAAAAATTAAAGTGAAGTCGGAAGTCCTTAATTGGATTTAAAATAGAAAAGTTTGGGAC